>LZPO01097677.1:23425-50899 GCA_001675575.1 Neotoma lepida
ATCCATCCTACATTTAATCAAATGGAAGACGTGAAAGGAACAGGGATGAGCATGGACTTGAAAGCTGCTGTTTGCGTCGTTACAGGCATTAAAGTGAGAAGTGTCTCTGTAGACAGCTTCCTCTGAACCGAAACACTCACTCACTCCAGGGAAGAGGAGAGGCTGCACAAACTCCNGAGGTAGCAAGTGTCACAAGTCTGGGAAAGCTGAAGCTTGCAGGGTTCCCCAGGATCTCTCCCCAGGGCTGTGGAAGTTGTAAGCAACTGCTCAAGAGAGACTGAGCAGCAAGCTGTAAAGAGGTCTCTGGGACTGTGGAGCTCCTGTGGAAGCCATGCAGAGAGCTCCAGGGATGCAGCTTGGTGATTAGGCTACTTTTGAGTTATCTTTGTTCCTGCAAATAACACTTCACTCCTGTTAGTGACCCCACTAAAAACTCAATGGTTCAACAAGTTGGACTCTGGTATAAGCATTACTTTGATCTGCTATGGGTTCCTTTTCTGGGGTAAGTACATGTATGTTCTGCACCTCGCTAGGAAAGATTTGTCACATACACACACACACACACACACACACACACACAAATTGTCTCTCATTGATTGTGCCAGGTTAAAACCTAATGCATGTGGTTTTAATGGTTTTTGTTTTCTCATTCACCTTAATGGTTGATATGTTTTCCTTTCAAAGTGTTAAAATCTGCCAGGCTTGGTAGCACAGTTGGGTACTCACTCCCAGCACTTGGCAGGTAAAGGCAGGTAGATTTACTACAACCTGTTTAATTTCACCCCTACTCAAACACCCTTCCTCAACCTGCACTTCTAATTCTTTTCCTCACAGTTTTAGACATTGCTCTTCATAAACCTTCCCCCCACCAAACTCAGAGCATCTGAAACAGGAAACCATGTTTGAACCCCGAGTCAAGCTAATCCTATAATTCTTTAGGAAGTTCTNTCTCTTTGTCCAGAAAGGAGTGATTAAAAACAAGGCTCTAAAAGTTGTATCAGGATCAGAACATGATGTGCAGATGATTCAGGACAAAATTCATTTCAGAAGAGGTGATATTTTCCCCTTCATCTTTTTTTCTTCAGTTTCCTTCTAAAACAATCATTTGCTCTCCTCTTTTGTTTATACTTGACCCATCTTTCCTCCTCATCTTTCCTTCCCGGCTTCACACCTTCCTTTTTCTGTCTCTCTTTAGATTTTTCACTTCTCTCTTTCCCTTCTCCTCCCTCTCTGGTTAGTGCGTAGTGGCTGAGTCACTGTGGAGTATAAGAAAACGTCAGTGCTCAGGCCAGNAGGTGAGCACTGGAGACGGAGAGGCTCTCAGTTCTGAACCTGCAGAAAGCAAAATGGAGCAAGCCAGACTCGCCATGAAAACACCCAGCAATGTAAGTCGGGGTGAGCTGTTGGAATGTAGTCTCCTGAATGGTCATAATTAGTAGTAGGTGTACCTTACTACTTAAGGCTCTGTTGAGAATGAATAGTCATAATTAGTAGTAGGTATACCTTACTACTTAAGGCTCTGGTGAGAATGAATGGTCATATTTAGTAGTAGGTGTACCTTACTACTTAAGGCTCTGGTGAGAATGAATGGTCATAATTAGTAGTAGGTATACTTTATTATTTAAGGCTCTGGTGAGAATATGTTTTGCATAAAGGAAGAACTCCTGGTAATCTACAAGTCAATTTTAGAGATTTTTCTATCAAAATCACAATAAAATAAGAACTGTTATCATTTAAAGAAACAACTTAGAAACTTACCCAAAAGGGGAGATATTGTGATCACAGAAGCATTTTTTCGTGAGGCTCGTCCATTGCACTCTGCATATGCTGTCCCTTATGATTTCTAGAAATTTTGAGAATTGCATAAATAGTGACAGTGGGGGACACTGTCACTGTGTTCCCACTTTCCCTTTATTTTTGTGTTTAAAAAAAACATCTTATTCAAACCTGAAAAGTTTATTACAAGTATAATGTTAAAATTCTTATCTTCAAAATACCTATTAATAAAAGAAAACCAGTAGAGAAAAGCAAAGATTGAATTGTATGAAGATTTATGAACTAAAATGAATAAATGTTATAAGACAGAGGAAGTAAGTTATAATGGCAAATTAAATGTTCTACATTACATTTCACTAGGATGAACTTGGGTTAGAAAAGTAAGATGGCCAGTATTTCTCATTTTACTTCCAAGGTGTTGCTCATCTTTTCTTACAAGGTTCTTTGCATGATAGATTCTAATCTCTAAGAAAGTAATCAGTGTTAGAAAGTATAATGCAGGAATTTAAACTCAGAGAGCAGGACTGGGCTTCATAAACCAATACTCATACTTTGTGACATTTTAAATACCGAGAAATCAACTAAGAATTCCAATCAGCTCTCTGGAGCTAAAAGAATGTATAATATGCATATATATGTGTGTGTTTAAATACATGTACACATATGTGTGTAAATGTGAACTTATCTTTCATTATAACATTTTATTTAAATTTTTATTTTAATCAGACATAAAAAGATACAAGAAATTGTTTCCAATGAATAAGTAGACTGTTTTCACCTCAAAAGGAGATAAACAGGACGGCTGCTCCGGGTTGTAGATGTAATTTGACTCCATTATCTCACCCGTTTCTAGTTCATTAGCAGTAAGGTACCTCATGACTTCATTTTTGTATTTATATAGGTCATCACATGCAAGGCAGCTGTTGCCTGGACAGCAAATGCCCCCCTGTCCATTGAGGAGGTTCAGGTTGATCCACCAAAGGCTGGCGAGGTTCGAATTAAGGTAAATATAGATGATGACACATTGGGTAGATGTGGTTGCATATATGTGCGTTTACAATGAATTTAGGAAATAAATTGTACTCTGTATTACAGAGAGTTAAGACTTCCTATGATTTATACAGATTGACATTAGCATACAGTAATAGTGAGGTTGCTGCATTTTGTTAAAATGTCAGAAGCCTAAGACATATAAATACTAAGTGGCCAGGAGTGTTTTTAAAATACTGATGTTTTTTAGATTTGAAAATCAGACTGGGGAAGTGATTCAGTGAAGTCACATAAAAGCCAGGCAGAGGCACATATTTGTAACTGGGAGTTGGAAACAGGAGAATCCCCAGGACTTTCTGCCAACCAGTGAAGCCAAAGTGATGAGCCTGTTTCAGTGGGGACCTTGNCCCAAAACACAGAGGAGCAAATGAGGACAGGTATCTGGACTTCAACACGCCACAAACACAAACACACACAGGAACCTCTCTCTCTCATTCTCTCTCTCTCTCACTCTCTTTCTCTCTCTCTCTCTCTCACACACACATACCACAAACACATACACACACACATACACACACATACACACACACACATCACAAACACACGCACAGAGAAAGTTCTCTTTCTCTCATACACACAGGAAACTCACATACACACACAGGAAAGCTCATGCATACACACACNAGGTGAGCACTGGAGACGGAGAGGCTCTCAGTTCTGAACCTGCAGAAAGCAAAATGGAGCAAGCCAGACTCGCCATGAAAACACCCAGCAATGTAAGTCGGGGTGAGCTGTTGGAATGTAGTCTCCTGAATGGTCATAATTAGTAGTAGGTGTACCTTACTACTTAAGGCTCTGTTGAGAATGAATAGTCATAATTAGTAGTAGGTATACCTTACTACTTAAGGCTCTGGTGAGAATGAATGGTCATATTTAGTAGTAGGTGTACCTTACTACTTAAGGCTCTGGTGAGAATGAATGGTCATAATTAGTAGTAGGTATACTTTATTATTTAAGGCTCTGGTGAGAATATGTTTTGCATAAAGGAAGAACTCCTGGTAATCTACAAGTCAATTTTAGAGATTTTTCTATCAAAATCACAATAAAATAAGAACTGTTATCATTTAAAGAAACAACTTAGAAACTTACCCAAAAGGGGAGATATTGTGATCACAGAAGCATTTTTTCGTGAGGCTCGTCCATTGCACTCTGCATATGCTGTCCCTTATGATTTCTAGAAATTTTGAGAATTGCATAAATAGTGACAGTGGGGGACACTGTCACTGTGTTCCCACTTTCCCTTTATTTTTGTGTTTAAAAAAAACATCTTATTCAAACCTGAAAAGTTTATTACAAGTATAATGTTAAAATTCTTATCTTCAAAATACCTATTAATAAAAGAAAACCAGTAGAGAAAAGCAAAGATTGAATTGTATGAAGATTTATGAACTAAAATGAATAAATGTTATAAGACAGAGGAAGTAAGTTATAATGGCAAATTAAATGTTCTACATTACATTTCACTAGGATGAACTTGGGTTAGAAAAGTAAGATGGCCAGTATTTCTCATTTTACTTCCAAGGTGTTGCTCATCTTTTCTTACAAGGTTCTTTGCATGATAGATTCTAATCTCTAAGAAAGTAATCAGTGTTAGAAAGTATAATGCAGGAATTTAAACTCAGAGAGCAGGACTGGGCTTCATAAACCAATACTCATACTTTGTGACATTTTAAATACCGAGAAATCAACTAAGAATTCCAATCAGCTCTCTGGAGCTAAAAGAATGTATAATATGCATATATATGTGTGTGTTTAAATACATGTACACATATGTGTGTAAATGTGAACTTATCTTTCATTATAACATTTTATTTAAATTTTTATTTTAATCAGACATAAAAAGATACAAGAAATTGTTTCCAATGAATAAGTAGACTGTTTTCACCTCAAAAGGAGATAAACAGGACGGCTGCTCCGGGTTGTAGATGTAATTTGACTCCATTATCTCACCCGTTTCTAGTTCATTAGCAGTAAGGTACCTCATGACTTCATTTTTGTATTTATATAGGTCATCACATGCAAGGCAGCTGTTGCCTGGACAGCAAATGCCCCCCTGTCCATTGAGGAGGTTCAGGTTGATCCACCAAAGGCTGGCGAGGTTCGAATTAAGGTAAATATAGATGATGACACATTGGGTAGATGTGGTTGCATATATGTGCGTTTACAATGAATTTAGGAAATAAATTGTACTCTGTATTACAGAGAGTTAAGACTTCCTATGATTTATACAGATTGACATTAGCATACAGTAATAGTGAGGTTGCTGCATTTTGTTAAAATGTCAGAAGCCTAAGACATATAAATACTAAGTGGCCAGGAGTGTTTTTAAAATACTGATGTTTTTTAGATTTGAAAATCAGACTGGGGAAGTGATTCAGTGAAGTCACATAAAAGCCAGGCAGAGGCACATATTTGTAACTGGGAGTTGGAAACAGGAGAATCCCCAGGACTTTCTGCCAACCAGTGAAGCCAAAGTGATGAGCCTGTTTCAGTGGGGACCTTGTCCCAAAACACAGAGGAGCAAATGAGGACAGGTATCTGGACTTCAACACGCCACAAACACAAACACACACAGGAACCTCTCTCTCTCATTCTCTCTCTCTCTCACTCTCTTTCTCTCTCTCTCTCTCTCACACACACATACCACAAACACATACACACACACATACACACACATACACACACACACATCACAAACACACGCACAGAGAAAGTTCTCTTTCTCTCATACACAGATATCTCCAGTCTTTGTAAGCATCTGCACTCTCACACACACACACACATACACACACACACACACACACACACACACACACACACAAAGTAAGATTTGTGAAAATCAACACAGCTGTTGGTTCCTAAACCTCCGTTTTCCACAGCTACAGAGCTATTCTGATACATAGCTATTTGATGGCTGTAGGTGTCCTCCAAAACTTGTGTTGAAGTGTGATTGCCAATACAATGACTCCAGGATAATGCCTCTAAGAAGTGAGTATGTAGATCGTGGGGCCTTTGCCCTCATGAATGGATTAAAGCTGTTATGTAAGAAGGGATTACTTACAGACTCCCAATAAAAGCATGATGTTGCACCCACCTACCTCTCTGTGTCACACACATTCACCTGTTGTTTGCCATGTTGTAACATGAGAGACGACATGAGAGACACCATGCTCTTAGATTCATCAGATTCCACAGTTGTGAGCCAAATAAACTGAAGGTTAAGGATGACATAATCGGTGATACTCTGTTATGATAGTTTCAAATAGACTGAGACAAAAGTAGATGCTCTGCTGCAGTGGGAGTGACTAAGAGGCCCGGGCTCCCTCTCCCACACTGGTTCACTGAGAGCCTCTCCACTCCAGGTATGACAGATCTGTAGTACTAGGGAGGAACCACCCGACTTCCTCCCCTATTCTCATTAGTAGGGAAACTTTGCTCTAGACAGGGCCAGGTGAGGTCTAAGTCTGCTCCAGCCACCATCACAGAATGCCATCATTCATGTGCTTTAAACAAGATTTATTTTCTCACAGTTCCAGAGTCTGGAAGTCTAGATGAGGATGCCAGCATGGCTGGTTCTGATGAAAGCTCTCATCCTAGCTAAATAGATGCTCATTTTCTTGCTGTACCTTTATATGAGAGAGAAAGAGAGAATGAGGAAAGGACGAAACCCCTGGTCTCTCTCTTCATAAAGACAGAATTCATGGCTTCATCTGAAGCTGACTACCTCCCAAGACTCCCACTTCCAAATGCTATTATTCTGGGGGCTGCCTGGGGCCACCATATGTAAAAGGCAAACAGTTCAGTTTACAGCAAGAGCTCACACTGTCATTCCCCTGCTTATGGGGAAGAGGTGTCACCTTGGGGGAATAAGTCACTACCTTCACCCAACTCTACTACTCCTTATAGATGTTCTAACCACAGGAAGAGGCAAGTAGGAGGCCTCAGCATTCCNCAGTTCTGCTAAGGGGGCTAACTTTGTTGGGAAAAAAGTGTANGAGGACTCATACCTTGAGAAGTTACAAAAATAAAGAACTATTTAGGTCTGTTTTCTGTTGCTATAATATAGGTATTTTAGGGTTATCTGACTCTCAGTTTCCAAAGTTCCAGAGTGTGTTGCTAGTATCTAACTAGCTTCTGGCAAGGAACTCATGTTCTCTTACAATGAGGCAGAGAAAGAGGAGTACTTAACTCTCTCAGTAACTAATCCAGTCTTGAAAGATCTAACTCATTCCTATGAGACTTAATCTGGTCTCTTCTTTAAAGATGTATTTCATTTTTAAAGTGTGTGTGTGTGTGTGTGTGTGTGTGTGTGTGTGTGTGTGTGTGTATCTATGTGCACTTGTGTGCTGGTGTCCCTAGAAGCCACGAAAGGACATCTGATACACTGAAGCTATAATTACAGACAGTTATAAGCTACTCAACTTTGGTGCTAAGAACCCAAACTCAGTCCTCTGCAGGAACAGAAAGCACTCTCAGCTGATGAACCTTCTTACAAGCCTCTCCATCCAGTCTCCTGAGAAAGACATTATGCCGTTATGAGGGTGGTACACTAGACCCATCCATCAAAGGCTAGCTTTCAATACTTGTTACACAGGGGAGTGACAGTCCAGCATGTGAATCTCTTCGGGGGCAGACCACTCCCAAATCATCTCCGAGATCTTGGTGATAAGCAATTAAGAGAGTACTGGATACTCTTGTGAGTATAGCAGCAGCAAGCTCAGCACAGAAAACCAGGCAAAGATACAATAGTCCATGCTGACATCATTTGAATCCCTGGAAATCTAAAGCTGTGGACCAGACTAGACTGATTTCCCTCAAGACCAACTAGAGTGGGCATGTAAGAGCAGCAAGCAACCAAACAAAAGGACAGAGAGAGATGGGTCTGTGGGGCAACTATTTGGATCAATGGCCTGAATAAACAGAGCAAGAAAACAGAGATAAGTATCTTCCACCCCCGAAGAGCCCAGAGGAATAAAGGAAATAACATCGAAGTGAGCAATCAGATTGCCAGAAGGGAATAGCAATTTCACAAAGAATTTGGAAAGTTCCAAGGATCAATTTCTGCTGGCTAGAAAAAATAATAAAGAGAAGGTCTAGATAACACTTGTTAGCCCTGTCAACATGTTCCAAGGGAAACATGCAGTCTGAAAGTGATCTGACTTGCAACCAATGTCATCCAGTTGTGGCATCTCTGTACCCTGGAGGAAAACTAAGTGACCTTTTGAATCAGAACAGCTAGAGAAAAAACAATTGCAATAAAAAGAAAGCAGGAAAGCGGTGTACTGCAGAAGACTCTTCGGAGAGGTCCTCAAAGGCCTTTCCACTTCCCTTTTGCACCTTAGTTGGTATCAGGAAACAGCACGCAGGATGGGGACAGGAAAGCTGGCACAAAAAGGCTTGGGGTTTAGACTGTTCTATTGCTTGGCGCAGAATGCAAGGAGAGCATCAAAATGTTACCCAGGCTTCCCTCCATGTGAGTTCATGTAGCAAAACATGTCCTAAAGTTCCTGTTGTATGCTTTACCGCATCCTAGTTTGCAGCAAAGTACCAGAAAGAATTCAGTGATGTTTGCCGTGTTTTGGCAGTCTGAGCAAAATTATGAAGACAAGAGAAACTATGTGTTGTGTTCTGTGGGCACAATAATATCACAAATATGAGGATGTGTAGCCCAGACATTAAAGAGTATATTCTGCCTCTAGACTTGAAGTTATGTCATATTTTTCTCTGAAAGACTCAATAATTTTATGACCAGGTATTTTTAATTTAATAATTGTATTCTTTGAGGGTTTCATCCGTGCATACAATATGTTTTGATCATATTTACCCCTATTCTTCCCTTAACTCCTTGTGGATTCACTGCCCACCTCTCCATCCTCTCCATACTTCATGTCCTTTTTCTAACACCTCACTGAGTCCAATTCATGCTGCTCATATATGCACAGTGTGGGGCCATCCACTGGAACATGGTTGACCTACCAAGGACCATACCCCTAAAGAAAACTGTCTCACTTAGCAGTCACCAACTGTCCTTAGTCCCTCAGCTAGGTGTGAGGGCTTGTGATCCCTTCTCTCCTGGATGTTAACTGGCTTGCTCTTATGTAGGTCTTGTGCAGGTAACCACAGCTGCTGTGAGTTCATGGGTGCATCGTTCCTATCCAAAGGACATTGTTTCTCCCTGGTCTTCCTTAACCTCTGGCTCTTACAATCTTTCCAACCCCTCTTCCACAATATGGCCCCAGCCTTGGGGAAGTATGTGACATAGATGTGACATACATGTCCCATTGATGGCAGAGCATGCTATACATAGTCTCTGCGCTTTGACCAGTTGTGAGCTTCTTCATTACCTGTCACCCACAGCACAAAGAGAGTTGTACTAATCAAGGAGTAAATATATATGTCTTCAGAGGGCAGTTTGATACTGTGTCCATTTACCAATAAAGCAATAGTAATAGGTTTACTTCTGGAGTCTATGAGCTCCCAGCCATGGGGGTTTGGCCAGATTTATAGTACCAGGCATGTTTTTCTTCCTGTGGAACAGGTCTTACACAGGTCTTAAACACAATGAGAAAGTGATTGGTTTTACCCTGAGAGCATTCATGCCACCACTGCACCCATGGGTACATCCTGCCAGATCGGTCATTATTGTAGCTTGTAGAGTTCACATATAAAACTGTTGATGACTTTCCTCTCCTGGTAGCACACATAGAACCTTCCAGTACCAGGAAAGCAAGCCAGCAGGAGAAAAGCATCCCAGTCAGAACCAGCTTGATTTTTCTATGTCTGTAGTGTTTTCAGTAGTAGGATCGTACCAAGTTCCTGGTAAACAACCAAGAGCCATCACAACAGTTTATATTGTTTGAGGGGTCTCCAAGACACTCATGACCAACAATTCAAGGGGGAGGTATCCCCAGACCTGGCACTAGATTTTTTATTTGGCAACCTATGGTTTCTGGGAGGAGATACTCACACACACACACACACACACACACACACACTTAGGAAGCTTATAAAATAGTAGACTTCCATATGGCTTTTTAAAATATCCTTAGGGTTAATTAACCTTGCCTCATCCCCTATTCTGCCTTACTTTCTCATCTCCCTCTACATTTAAACCTCCCTCCTCATCAATCCACTTTTCCTTTTCACCTATGTTCTACTATTCCTTCTCCCGTAAAACATTTTCCTCCCTCTCCTGCTAGTGGCTTCTTTTAATTTTCCTGGTGTATTAGTTAGGGTTTCTATTGCTGTGATAAAACACCATGACCAAAAGCAACTTGAGAAGGAAAGGGTTTCTTTCATTCTACTCCTCTCAGATCACACTCCATCGCTGAGGGAAATCAGGGCAGGAACCTGCAGGCAGGAACCTGGAGGCAGGAACTGAAGTAGGGGTCATGGAGGAGTGCTGCTTACTGGATTGTTCACTCATGGCTTGCTCAGCCTGCTTTCTTATACATCCCAGGACCACCAGCCCAGGATGGCACTGCCCACAGTGAACAGGACCCACCCACCTCAATTAATAATCAAGACCCCACAGACTTTACTATAGGCCATTCTGTTGGAAGCATTTTTTCAATGAACATTCTCTTTCCCCAGTTATATTAGGTTTGTGTGTAGTTAACAAAAACCAACCAGCACACCTGACTCTGCAAGTACTTCAAGTTGAACATGCAAATCTGAAGATTTGATGCCAGGATCCACACATTAGTGAGAACACAATGAGTTTGTCTTTCTCTCACCAGGCAANTTTTTCTCCATTTATTTAATCATCNTTTCAGATTATATCTTCTGGGATCTGTGGTACTGATAACCACATCCTGGAGGGGAAACTCAAAGTGCCACTTCCTGCCATCCTGGGCCACGAGGGAGCTGGAATTGTGGAGAGTGTTGGACAAGGCGTAACTACCGTAAAGCCAGGTAGGTAACTAGGCATGATATTGATGCCATCTAGGGGTGCAGGAATAGGTTTGGCTTCTCTGCCACTTAAGAAATTAAGAGGTAAGATCTCCGGATGGTGTCCTAGGAGCAGTCATCACCCTCCTTTCTCAAAATGGAGTCAAAGCTACCTATAAAGTCAAGTCTTTCAGGGCAATCAATCTGAAAAGCACCGTTTTACAAAATATGGAGTAACTCAGGGCAGGGTACAGATTGATCTCAATCACCTCTGAAGAAATAGATGCTCTGAAAAAGATCAGTTCCCTTGTTTGACTAATTTAGCTACTTAACGGCAGAACAGGATTAAGGGCACAGGCTGCCTTTCCTTAAGTTCTAGCATAACACAACACCTCATAATAAGAACTGATTCTAACTTAGCTCATGTATGGTTCATTCTTCCAAATGNCAATAAGGACAGATTCTACTTTTCTCCTGGAACATTGAGCCAAATAGACAAGCCTCATATACCACAAATACAGATGTTACTCTTAGATGTAGCTACTTATTTCCTTTGACCTTCAATGCCATGANTTGCAAATACCTGAATTCTTTTTTTTATTTGCAGGTCTATTTATAGTAAAAAAAATTTTTGATNCCATAGTGGAATGATGATTAACTTCAAATACCATGCTCCAACTCTTCTGTAACGAATTGATGACATCTGTTATAAACAGTTCCCAGTGGTATTTACTGTATTTCGGGTCTCCCGAGTTGACCATAACTTTCTTTATTCTTTTTCCTCAGGAGATAAAGTCTTAATGCTTCCTCTTCCAGAATGTAGAGAATGCATCTATTGCCTCCACCCTACGGGCAACCTCTGTGTGAAAGAGCTGACAACTTTGATAATGTCTTTTCATTTCTCTTCTTTGTTGCTCTGTCTGGGGAGCAGTGTTCTCTCTCCAACTGGATTAATGTTGGATGGGACCAGCAGATTTACCTGCAGAGGGAAGAAAATCTATCATCTTTATGGGACCAGCACATTCACAGACTATACTGTGGTAGATGAAATTTCCCTGGCAAAGATTGATGATGCTGCTCCTATGGATAAAGTCTGTGTCTTAAGCTGTGAGGTGCCGACAGGCTTTGGAGCTGTATTTAATACAGCACAGGTAAGAACACATTTCTGAGTTGATTTCAGTGACTGTCTACACAATAAACAGGGAGCCACACAGCGGGAAGGCTCCTCCCATCATGGACAAAACAAAGGGGCTTCCACCCCTTCCTCATTTCCTACTAACATAAAATCATCTCTGAAACTGCAGGTCACCCCTGGCTCCACCTGTGTGGTTTTTGGACTCGGAGGGATTGGCTCTGCCATCGTCATGGCCTGCAAAGCCTCTGGTGCTTCTAGAATCATCGGGGTTGACATCAATGAGCAGAAGTTTCCAAGGGCAAGAGCCTTGGGGGTTACTGATTGTCTGAACCCTAAGAAGCTCAAGAAACCNNTCCAGGAGNTGGTGATGGAAATGACCGGGATCGGTGCTGACTTTGCCTTTGAGGCCATTGGCCTCATTGAAACCATGGTATGCGTCTTGAGCACAATTCGGGAACACATTAACTTCCAAGAGTCAGGAATTTATTGTCATTTGTTCTATTTGGAAGGATTGTTGCAAACTGAATCAAGGGCCTCCAGCATGCTCAGCATAATTCTATACCTCCAGTCCTGAAGAAGGACTATATGTTTTTACCTAGCCTTTTGGAGCACACTGATATGCCTTGCACTCTTCTGGGCTATTGGCCTACTCTATCCCATTTAATTCGAAGATCCGCCTTTCTAGCTAATAACACTATCTTCATCTTAAAGACCGAAAATACTAATCTTAGTGAATTTAAACAGCTTACTCTAGATATCATAGTAAACATACTCCTTGCTGTTTGATCATAATATGTCTCCCACACACTCCTTGAAAGTACACATTAGCATTGGTATCAAATTTGGAGAACGCGGCCTGCNCCGCAAGTAAGGCCTGGCCACCCACCCTCAATAAGCTGATTAAAAAAGCCAATCTAAAAACAGAAAGCAAACAAAGGAGATTTAATCAATGTGGCCACATTGGAAGAGGGACAAAGAACCCAGTGAAGCCCCCAAGTCCATCTTCTCCAGGTCCTGAAGTGAGAGCAAAGTTTAAACAGATACACGCATCTGAGCAGTCCTGGTCAAGGTTTGTTCCCACCTGCCCTCGGCCAGTCCTTGCCTGGGCTTCAGTCTCATCCTGTAAGGTGGGCTAGCAAGCTGTTAGAACTATGTGAGATCTCTCTCCAGGAGACAAGTTCCCACACTGACTGGTGCTCTTTTCTCCCCTAGCATGAGGTTCATCAGAAAAATACCCATTTCTTTGAGGTTGTATGTTTCAATAATCTACTGGTCAGATTGAGAGTTATACGGGCCTCTTTACAAGATCTTCATTTCTACCAGGCCAATCAGTCACAAGTTACATGTAGAAGAGGTACTGAGATACTAACCCTTCTGTTTCTGCATTTAGGTCGCAGCTTTGAAGTCATGCGTTGTGAGCTACGGGGTGTGTGTGATTATGGGAGTAGCTCCCTCAGGTTCACAGCTCTCTTTTGACCCGGCGGTGCTTCTCCCTGGGAGAACCTTGAAATCTTCTCTTATGGGAGGTAGGCCTTTCTGTTTCCTTTCTTTTCTTAGAACCCATCATCCCCTGCATGCTCCTTGGAGAGAAACAGGGAGGGAAGATGGGAAGAAGTAGACGACAGTGAATCAAAAAATGGAAAGGTGGGCTGCATTCTCAGCACCAGGATGCAGATGCAGGAGGAGCATCACAAGGTCAAGGCCAGCCTGGACTCAAGGGAGTTCCAGGCAGTCAGGCATACATAGCGAGATACTATCCCCTCTCCAACTTCCATAAAAGCACAAGACTACCTTCCCGAAAGTAGTGTGTTCTCTGTAGAAGCAAANAGATCCCTAGTTTAACACTGTTAAGATCTAGAAGGTGCCCACTGGATCTCAGACTTTCTGTACTTGGTGACAAGTGTATAGACCACTCCCCTTCTAGTCTTACAGGTTAAGACTAGAAGAATGTATCGCTGATTTGCCCCTGCCCTGAGTTCTCACTTTAATAATCACTCTACCTTTCTATTTTAAAACAAACAGACAATTACAATGTGGGCTCATATTTCATTCTCTCTTCCCTAAACACCTTTGGATTCTAGTCCATCANCTCACAGTCATACCCAGTATGCTTCCAGAAGTAACCTGTCCCACAGAACCTGTGCAGTATTAAATGTTCTGAGGCCACACTGTCTAATGAAGTGANTTCTAGTCACATGTGACGTTTGAAAACTCAGAATATGGCTAGTGGGACTAGAAGACTGATGAGTCAGTTATGTTTAATTTTACTCTACTTAAATTCAAACAGCAGTGGTGGATGTATGTAGCAGGCTTTCTTGTTTTGGGCCACCAACTTACTTCCAAATCATGACACAGAGACTTATTATTAGTTTTCAATGCTCAGCCTTGCTTAGGCTTGTTTCTGGCTAGTTCTTTTAACTTAAATTAACAAGTTTCTCTTCATCTACCTTTTGCCTCAGGGATTTTTACCTTTTTTTTTCTTTCTTTCTGTATATCTTACTTTCACTGCTTCTCGTATCTGGCTGGCAGCTGTCTGGCTTCTGGCTCCTAGCGTGTCCCTCTCTTTCTCCCTAGTTCTCTTCTCTTCCTTCTTTTCTTGTTCCTCTTTTGAGCCTAAATTTCTCCTCCTATTTATTCTCTCTGCCCGCCAGCCCTACCTATTCTTTCTCTGCCTAGCTATTGACCATTCAACTCTTTATTAGACCAATCAGGTGCCTTAGGCAAGCAAGGTAAAATAAATNTAACACATCTTTGCCTTAGCTAAAATAACATTCCACATCAGATGTGGTGGCACATGACTTAATCCAAGAGCTAGGAAGGCCGAGGGAAGTGGATTTATATGAGTTCAAGGCCAGCCTGATCTGCATAGTGAGTTCCAGGGCAAGACAGGGCAACATAGTGAGACCATGCCTAAAACATAAGTAAATAAATACAAGCTACATATGACTAGCATCAGCTTGTTATTAGACAACACAGTTCATATTATCTTATGCCCTGTCCTTAGCCAGAATGCTTAAGCAAGATTAATGATTGATTATTGGTGATTGGTGATAATGACTAATAGATGATTGGTTAATTTAAAGTATGGATCTGAAAACTTGACTTTTGCAGTCCGAGTTCTCATGGGCATTATCTTTAAGCAAGTTATTCAAATTCCTTAATCCCAGTCCTGTCATCTGAAAACAAGGATGAACAATAGTTTTTCTTANNTAATAGAGTGAAAACTAAATGAAAAACATGCAAGGTAAGAATTTAGCAAAGAAGGTGACACAAAATAAGCAAAAAATAAGTGATCAGTTGATGTGTTGACAATGATAGCTCANGACCCAAGAAATCATGAGGTGCATGCTTTGGTGGCAATGAATGTTTGTTTTTGGCTTGACTGTCTGAGACCCTCTAGGTTATTCCTTGACACGCTCTTGTGTAAGTTGAATATGAAGTTGGACTACTACCCACTTAATCACATAACAGGGAGAACATTTCCATCAACCAGCCTTCCACTACAAAAGTTTCATCTTTCAGAAACTCAAGAATTATCCAACTGTGTAAAGCTCCCCAAACTAAACTATTTAAGAAGTAACTGAATGCTGAGAAGACTAAACACAAATGACTTAGCTTTTTCTTTATAGCTAACCATCTATCTCCTGTCTCTTATACACATCTAGATGTGTATAAGAGACAGTATCACTTGTGTGCCTGGTGCCCTCAAAGGTTAGAAGAGAGTATTGGATCCCCTGGGGCGGAAGTTAGAGATGGTTGTGAATGACCATATGGGTGCTGGGAATTGGACCCAGGTCATCTGGAAAAGAAACAAATGCTCTTGGCCACTGAGTCAGCTCTCCAGCCAGTGTTAGGATATTTTTAATCAGAGCAGCAGGAAAAAGAAACTGAAACTCACATCAAATAGGAAGAGATGAGCTTTGTATAGCCAAGATGACCTCTGCTGTAGGGTGTAGACCCATGTCTGCAGCTTCTAGGGGCTATCAAGTACACCCTTCTGGTTCAGCACAAAGGACATTGTCGGCANCAAGAACAGTACCCACACAGCAAGATAGAAGCTGAGAAATAAACAGCATGGAGGGGGGGTTGCCTGCTGAGCCATCACTGAGCCGTTGGTCCCCCATCACTGAGCTACTGGTCCCCCATCACTGAGCCATTAGTCCCCCATCACTGAGCCATTAGTCCCCCATCACTGAGCCATTGGTTCCAATCTCTCTTCCTGTCCCTAGACAAGAGACTTTGCCACCTTCTTCTTATGAGGCTGANATCCTCCAAGTTTTGTGGTTTCTTTCCTGTCAGGCACTATGCTGCCTTAGAGGCTCTTACATGGTTTTAGAAGGACCCTAGGATTCCACACAACTGCTGGAAAATTGAATGTGTTTGGCTCCAGGTATCTGGATTGACCAGCCTTGTGCCTGGCTGTCAGATCTCCAGTCCTCAATGTTTTACCTTTATTTTGACCAGCTACTCTAATCCCAAAGTTGAAATTTGCAAGCACCTTATTCCCAAACACTGTGTGTGCCTTCTTCCTGTGCTGTGTGTCTCTCCTCATCTATTTATGACACCAAGTGTGTGTGCATGTGTAAAGGCTTGACAGCATGCTGGAGAGGCATGCCAGATACTCACAGTTGGTTGTCTCCTACTTACCAATTAATAAAACTAGTCCCCTAAAAAGAATTATTTCATTATGGATGAGAGAATCTGCTGCAAAGGTTGCCCCTTCTTCAGTATTATGTTAACAGGGTTCTAGGTTAGTGAAAACCCTGCATACCAACCAATTATGCAATCATCAGATANTGTATTGTTTCTGTGGTATGGATGTTGAAGGCCCCCTGGTCTGTAAGTTAGACGTCCCTAGAATGGTGCTACCTAGAAGTTTTGTGGCCCTTTAGGAAGCGAGGCCTTCTGGGAGGTCCTTAGGTCCTTGGGTGTGTGATCTCAAATGAGATTGTGATAGTATTTTCCTCTTCCTCTGTGAAATGAAAGAACAGAAGTAATAGACTCAATGCAATCGTGATCACAGCCCATTAGCCCACAGCTCTGCTTGGTTTCCAGGACANTAACCNCTTCCTACAGCCTTCACCTCCCAGCTGTTTTNATCTGTGTTAACACGCAGAGCCTTAGATGAAAGGAGACTGGCAACCCAGATTAATCAGCTAGTGGGTGCTGCAGGAAATGGTTAGTGCCCTGAGCACAAAGGAGAGCTTTAGGCATATGGTTATGGTTATAGCCATGAGAGCAAAAGCAGTAGTGCTCTTCTATAGCCCTGGTAATCACAATTCTGTCAGTGACTGGATTCTGCCAGGTAACAAACTGCTTGCTTTGACACTTAGGAAAAGGACCAATGAATGACTGGCTTTCCTAATTTTATAAATAGACAGTTCACTGGAGCCTCCGTCAGCTCTGATAGTTCTCACATCCTATTACTTTTGTCTTTTTCTTCTACAGGGTATAAAACCAGAGATGCCGTCCCTAAACTAGTAACTGACTACTTACAAAAAAAAATCAACACAGACGCTCTTATAACCCATAAGCTGCCTTTTGAAAAAGTCAATAAAGCATTCAAATTGTTACGAGAGGGAAACTGGTAAGTATTTGTGTGAATGGTGTGTGTGTGTGTGTGTGTGTGTGTGTGAGAGAGAGAGAGAGAGAGAGAGAGAGAGAGAGAGAGAGAGAGTGCATAGTAATTAGTTTGTCTGATGAATTCTTTTTTTTTAAAGATTTATTTATTATGTATACAGAGTTCTGTCTGCATATATCCCTGCAGGCCAGAAGAGGACACCAGATCTCATTACAGATGGTTGTGAGCCACCATGTGGTTGCTGGGAATTGAACTCAGGACCTCTGGAAGAGCAGCCAGTGCTCTTAACCACTGAGCCATCTCTCCAACCCTCTGTCTGATGAGTTCTTGAACATCACATTTCTGTTTCTAACATCAGATTCAACTGCAATACCTCAAGTGTGGGAATTGCTCAGGAATAAGTTTTTGCTCAAAAGAACAAATGAATAGGAAGGTGAATTGATGAGCAGAATTCTTTAATCTGAATGTTTAGAATGGAGGGTTTAGAATGCTTTATATACCAGGGAACTTGCTGATACAGAAAGCACAATGGGCATCACTCTTCCTGATGACTCTAATTTGGTCGTTTTTAAGAGTACAGCACCACAGTTGACAAGAAAACAACAGCAACAAAAAGACTGACATTTCCATTCAAAATGCAATCCAGTGATTGTCTTCACACGGCCTTTCACATTAAAAAGTAGAACAGTGCTGTGGACTTATGTAGCGCCTGCACTGCAAGTTATCCTCCAAGTTTTGAGTGAGGGGCTGAGGATTGAACAGAGACAAGACAGCAGGTNATCCGTCTCAAGAGAATGCTGTTTATTCTTGGGAGAGGGTGGGGTATATATAGGGCAGCAACACAGGCTCACAGCAGGATGGAAAATCCCCATTGGTCAAAAGTTCAGGTTGTTTGGCCTCAGCTTGTTTACTCAAACAGCTCTGGTACAGGGGAAGAAGAACTTGCAATTGACTAGCTCAAGAGGAAGGAGTCAAGAACAAAAACATCCTGTGCCAGGCAAGCAGGTCAACAGTTCAAACCAGATTGGGGGCTCAGGGCCCAACACACTTACTACTCCAGTTCCCACCAGACTACTGAGTGGCCACCTGAAGAGTGGTGAGAGGTCACAGAGTAAAGTGCACCCGTAACTGAGGTGACTGACTACTCAGGGCTGTCTGTTGCCGTACTGTCTGGTTCCCGTTGCTCCATTCAGATCTCATGATTGACAGTTCTCTGCTGGCCTTGATTACAGATATTTTCAGTGTCTGTAAGAGAAAGGGTAGCAACAAGAGCAGAGCTGGGAGATGGAGATGTGTGTGCTGTAGTCGCTTTGTGCNACCTCCATGAGCACAGACAAGTTAGTCATATCAGCATTTACTCTTTTGTGTTTCAGCATCCGCTGNGTACTCTTGCTCTAAGACCCTGACAATGGTGGCTCNTTAGCATCCTCAGCAGGGCTCCGTGGTGCTTCTTTACCTCCTTGAAGATTAAATTGCAAACTATGGAGATCAAAATTGGAAAGACACACATATACAATTTTAACAAATTAAACTATCAAATTAACTATTTCAAAACTCATGTCTCTATTTCAGGCTAAACATCAAAGGAAAAGAAGCAGGAATTTGTTACTGAAAAGATATGTGTCCACACTTAAAGTCCTACCTTAACTTTGCTTTATTTTGTGTAAGAGTAGGGCCAGCCTGTATTTATTTAAAGCCTATTTAGAGTGTGCTCTTTACCATTCCATATGCTCAACTGCCTGTTTCAGAAAAATGGGCTGTGGAATAATCCTTTTCNACACTGTGAAGATGTGTTGTTCTCATTGGTTTAATAAAGAGCTAACTGTCCAATAGCTAGGAAGGAAGAGGTAAGGCAGGAGAGCCAGACTGGGAGAACACTGGGAGGAAGAAGGGAGGAGTCACCAGGAGACACGGAGAGAAACAAGACGAACTTGCCATGTTAAAAAAAGGTACCAAGCCACATGGTAGTACATAAATAAGAAATATGGGTTAATTTAAGTTGTGAGAGCTAGTTAGTAACAAGCCTAAGCTACTGGCTGAACATTTATAATTAACAATAAGTCTCTGTGTGGCTATTTGGGAGCTGGCTGGTAGGACAGAAACATCCACCAACAAAAATCCTGGACACATTACGTCAAAAACAGAGACAAGTACATGTTCATCTTTGCACAATGCAGAATGTATTGAGGAACAATAAACTCACAAGGGGCCATAATTTCAATGGCAGCCATTTGTCAGATACATCAACTTTTCATGATAGTCCTGGCAGAGGTGAGCAGGGGTCCTTTAATTGCAATCTTATTTACTACTATTAACACTCAGATCACATATTACACATCACACAGCAATTATTTCTATATATGCATGATANATGTANATTATAGAATGACTCTTGTGAGTTAAGGGGTCACAGCAGACTTTAAGAGGTTTCAGAAGTCGAAAAACTGGTAGAAATAAATCTGCACTGACAATGAACCAACCTGAGCTGTTGCTTCTGTTAGAGCAGTGGTTCTCAACCTTCCTAATGCTGAGACCCTTTAACACAGTTCCTCATGGTGTGGTGACCCCCAACCATAAAATTATTTTCATTGATACTTCATAATTGTAATTTTGCTACTGTTGTGAATTGTAATATAAATATCTGATATGCAGATAGCCTTAGGCAACCCTGTGAAAGGGTCATTTGACCCCCAAAGAGGTCATTACCCACAGGTTGAGATCACTGTGCTAGAGAGTCTACCAGAGCTATTGTAGAGTCAGGCTTCAGGCTCAGAGTTGAGACCAGCTATAGAGACAAAAGGGCCCATATTGCTGCAGCCACCACACACTTAGGACACATGACTCAGGGATGACTGGAGCTGGATCTAATCCAAAAGCCTTTGTCATGGTTCCAGAAAATACCGTGCAAGCTACCAAGGGAGGGGAGCAAGTAAACAGTCCTACACAGCTGTGACACTATGAACCACGACAATTACAAACATGACAAGTTATGTTTAAAATTACAAGAATAGCACNAACATGTCAGTGGCAAACAATAGCTGTCTAATGGGACATAAGGCCCACTCAAAGGAGGGAACTCATGTCTGGTACTGGAAACCTCGCCACCTTCCCAGGTGTCTTAGTTAGGGTTTCTAATGCTGTGATAAAACACTGTAACAAAAAGCAACTTGGGGAGTGTACTGGCTTGTTTTGTGTGTCAACTTGACACAAG
The DNA here is from genome assembly GCA_001675575.1 of Neotoma lepida. Taxonomy (NCBI): domain Eukaryota; kingdom Metazoa; phylum Chordata; class Mammalia; order Rodentia; family Cricetidae; genus Neotoma; species Neotoma lepida. The sequence goes on from LZPO01097677.1 coordinate 44,069, forward strand.
GTAGAGTCATCAGAGAGGAAAGAGCCTCAGGTAAGGAAATGCCTCCACGAGATTCATCTGTAAGGCATTTTCTCAATTAGTGATCAATGGGGGAGGGCCCAGCCCATGGTGGGTCATGCCATCTCTGGGCTTGTGGTCCTGGGTTCTGTAAGAAATCAGACTGAGCAAGCCACAGGAAGCAAGCCAGTAAGCAGCACCACTCCGTGGGCTCTGCATCAGCTCCTGCTTCCAGGTTCCTGCCCTGTTTGAGCTTCCGTCCTGACTTCCTTCAGTGATAAATGCAATGTGGAAGTGTAAACCAAATAACCCTTTCCTCCCCAACTTGCTTTTTGGTCATGATGTTTCACCACAGCAATAGAAATCTGAATGAAGACAGGGAGGGAAGGTTGTATTTCAACTTACAGTCCCATATCCCTGAGGGAAGTGGTGAGGGCAGGAACTCAAACAAAGCATGAACCTGGAGGAAGGAGCTGATGCAGAAGCCATGGAGGAGTGCTGCTTACTGGCTTTCTTCTCATGACTTTCTCAGCCTGCTTTCTTATACACTCTCAGGACCACCTGCCTAGGGGTGGCACCACCCCCAATGGAATGAGCCTTTCTTCATAATCAACCAATAAGATGTACCATAGACTTGCCCACAGGCCAATCTGGTATAGGCATTTTCCCAATTGAGATTCTCTCTTCTAAAAGGACCTTAGCTTGTGTCAAGTTAACATAAAACTAGGTAGCACACCAGGGCTAGTGAGGTCATGGACCTCAGAAAATAATCAACTAATATCACTTTGCTAGACCAGTATAATTTTTAATACATTTAAAATTTTATCCTTATACTCACAGATAAGTGTAGCTACCACTCCTTATCAAAAAAGCTTCTCTTTANAGCAAATGGAGACCAACACAGAAAATCACAATTGGACAAAACACATATATCAACTAAGAGATCATGGGGAGCCCAGCCCCAATGAATATATCTACATCACAGCTCCTGTATCTACGACTCAGGGATAATCACAGAAGAGGGATAGAAAGATTGTAAAAGCCAGAATATCAGCAAGTCAGCTGTAAAACAATGTCTCCTAGAAATGGCTGCATTATCAAGACCTGAAGAATTGCAGTATCAATGGACATGTTAACATAGAATGGAGAAGATTTCATGGGGTTCCTGCTGGAGGCCATGGGAGTTTACAGAAGGTGCCAACTAGTATTCAATAGGTCTGCCCACCAGATGAGGAGCCCCACTTGGCAAGGACCATGAGGTCACTGACTGTAAATGACTGGTTAGTTGCTTCTGTCTGTAGTTTTTCTCATGTGCCACTCCATTGTTTCCAATAAAAAACAACTATGGGTGTTTTTCCACTGCTTGTGTGTTTATTTCATGAAAATATTCCATCTATTAGGCACAGTTATAGCTGTGGATGGTCAAGAAGATGATTTCCACTAAAACTGTGTCATTCTGATGAATAGAAATAATACTAGGATATTTTTCATACTCAGGCTGACATAGGAAAACAATTGTTCTGTCAGCTACAAAGACAGATTTTTACACATTTAGCTAAGACTTCAGAGGAAATCCAGAATAGACTGGTTGCCCCTGGAGATGAATTGCACAGGGGCAGGTTCCCTAGTGTTTGTTGAACCAAAGTCAGGCTGATAGCATTAGGACATAAACTCCCTGCAGCAATTGACTTTCTGCAAGTACTCCTAGCCTCAAGGTCCAGCCAACTGTTTATTGTTTAAGTCGTGAAGTTCAATGTCACTCTCTGTCTAGGAACCCTAACCACTCAGAGCTACTGTGGGAGCCCATTTTCAGGTTCCTTGTGGCTTTACCCAGCAGGTNTGCATAGAGAGGATNATTTGGACCATGGGCCTGAGTGCAGGTATCTGAGATGGTCTGCACATGGCTTTGCTGGGGGAAGGTCTTTTGCTCTACCCCTTAGCTTTTCTATAAATACCCTGGGGCAGAGACAGTCNGGGCCGGTGAAATAGGTTCTGGGCCCTCTCGAGGCTATCCTTTATTTCTATCTTTTCTCCACAATCTAAAATCCTTCTATCTAATATTTCCCGCTACTCANACCCAAGAAAACTCTGGGGGAACTGTGGGGTTGGTGGGTAGCCGCCCCACAAGCTACATGCCTGCTTTACTCTCCATGCCCCATCAGAGCAATCTCCCTAGCCTGAGAGAAACTGTGATCAGAATGGCCCTGTTTCTTGTTGTTTATTCAAAGTAATGCTTTGTGACCCTGAAAATGTAACTTGTTCTTGTCCAGAGTTTTTGCTGTGGAAACAGAGATGTGTATTTGGACAGAGATGTGTNTGTAGAGGAGAGTAGATGAGTGAGTGAGAGAGTCAGTGAGTGAGTGAGTGAGTAAGAGTGAGTGAACGATGTAGTAGTGTGTGAAGGAATGTAGCAGAGTAGAGAGAAGAAATGTGTATAGAAGAGAGATATGGAGCTATGTAAAGAAGAGATGTAACTGTGTATAGAAATGTGTGGCTGTGATATAGAGAGATGTAACTTTACAGAGATATATTGCTATGTAGAAGAGGTGTATGGAAAATATAGCTGTGTGGAGACAGAAATTTTCAGAAAGAGGTTTTTCAAGATGAAGGAAAAGAGAAAATTACCATCAGAAAGTGTGTGTGCTTCCTTATTTTCCCTTCAGATAGAAAAGTCTAGCCCTTGCCGCATTTGTAGAATTTTTTTCATACCCTAGAGGCGGTCTTGGAGCATGCTCTCCCAAAGGCTGCAGGTAGGTTCCATTCCTAAACAAAGAACTACAAGCAACTATTGACTGATTGGAGGAGAATTAGCCTCTACCAGGGATTGGTTGTCCCATGCAGAACGGTCAGCCTTGAAACCATGTATACATAAGCAATTAAAATGGACTCAGCAGATTCTATTTATATATATTTGAGAATACATGTGTGTGTGTGTGTGTGTGTGTGTGTGTGTGTGTGTAGGAAATATAATCAAACAAAAAGAAGCTATCAACTTGGAGGGGTGGCAGGAGTTCAAGTGAGAGTAACTAGGAGGGGCTGGAGGGAAGACAGGGAGGGAGGAAGGTGATATAATTCTATTTCAATTAAAGACATTAAAAATAAGATAAAAATAAAAATGATTAATATCTTAATAATAATAAGAGCAGTACATACTCTCAACTGATGAGGCCTCCCTCCAGCCACACAAGGTCCTCTGAGGATACAACAGGTAACCATGAAGATTGCTTTGGAGGGGATTCAATCTCCATGCTTAATCTTTCTGTCTAGCCCCAGGCCTCTAAACCCCTTACTTTGATACTTTGCTTTGTTGGGAGGAGTCCAGGTTGGGCTCAAATTCTTAGTGATTCTCTTGCCTCAGCCTCCAAACTATTAAGACTACAAGCATATACCACTACACCTGGCTCTAAGCTTCTTATTAATTAAGCATCTTATGTAATCTTTTGTAAAGAACTGTAGCTGTCATTGGCATATATTCTGTTACATAGCAGATTTTTTTTCAAAAGAGAATAAAATATTTTATGAAAAATAATCATACTGTATCAGGAGGAAGTAGCCTACCCTTTGATCCAGCCTGGTATGCAATGTAGCCAATCCTCCACCTCCATTCCTATCTTTACCTTTTGTCTAATCTTAACTGATCCTTTTCACTTGGTGTCTTAGTTAGGGTTTCTATTGCTGCGAAGAGACACCATGACCATGGCAACTCATAAAGGAAAACGTTTAATTGGTGGCTTACAGTTTTAGAAGTTCAGTCCATCATCATCATGGTGGGATATGCAGGCAGACATGGTGCTGGAGAAAGAGCTACATCTTGATCACACAGTAAACAGGAAATGATCTGAAAAACTGGGTGTGGCTTGAGCATATGAGACCTCAAAGCCTGCCTCCACAATTACACACTTCCTCCAACAAGGGCACACCTACTCCAACAAAGCCACACTTCCTAATGGTGCCTCTCCCTATGAGCTTATGGGGGCCAATTGCATTCAAACTACCACACTTGGTATTTGTAGTACTTCCTTCTCCCTTGCACCTATTACTTTTTTACTTGCAAAATTAGTGTTGTCTGTTGGGGAATATTATTTTAAGATATGTTACTTTTGTTTATGTTGCATTTGTTTAACTCTGTGAAACTGTGCCTGTCTAAAACACCTGATGGTCTAATAAAGAACTGAATGGTCAATAGCCAGGCAGGAGAAAGGACAGGTGGGGCTGGCAAGCAGAGAGCCTTTATAGAAGGAGAAATCTGGGAGAAAGAGATCTAGGAGCCAGAGAAGGAGGAGGGCTGTAGCTGGAAATTTCCTCTGGTCCTGCTCAGTTCCCCACAGCCACTTATAAAATATCATTCAGAAGCTTATATTAATTATAACTGCTCAGCCATTAGCTCAGGCTTATTACTGACTAGCTCTTACACTTAAATTAACCCATAATTCTTATCTATGTTTAGCCACATGGCTTGGTTATCTTCTCTCAGTTTTGCCTTGTCATCTTGCTTCCTGTGTGTCTGGCTGGTGGCTCCTGACTCAGCCTTCCTCTTCCCAGCATTCTCTCATCTGCTTGCTGTAGGTGAATGTTTTGTCTGGGTCCCNCCTGTCCTCACTCAGTCCCGCAGCCACTTATAAATTAATAACTCAAAAGCTTAAATTAATCACAACTGCTTGGCCATTAGCTCAGGCATATTACTGACTAGCTCTTATACTTAAATTCAGCCCATTTCTATTAATCTATGTTTTGCCACATATTCTGTGGCTTTACCAGTCTACAGGCATGTTGTTCCTTCCGCGGCGGCTGGCGTCTCCTGACTCAGCCTTCCTCTTCCCAGAATTCTCCTTGTTTGTTTATCCCGCCTATACTTCCTGCCTGGCTACTGGCCAATCAGCATTTTATTTATCAATCAATCAGAACAACACATATTCACAGCATACAGAACAATATCTCCATCAGCTTGCCCCGCCTATACTTCCGTCTGGCTACTGGCCAATCAGTGTTTTATTAAACCAGTGTTCAAGAGCATTATCCCACAGCAGAGGACTCCAGGGGCCAGCCACCCAGCTACACAGCAAGATATGGAGTAAGAGTAAGATTTACAGAAGTAAGAGAATGGGAAAAGCCCAGAGGAAAAGGTAGGTGGGATAATCTAAAGTTAAGAAAAGCTGGCTAGAAACTAAGCCAAGCTAAGACCAGGCATTCATAATTAAGAATAAGCCTCCATGTGTGATTTATTTGGGAGCTGGGTGGTGGGCCCCCCAAAAGAGCAAAAACAAATAACAACAGTTGTCAGGAACAGTAGAGGCCTGAATCTGATTTTCAAAGTAATTTTCAAAGAAAAGGTGTTGACACGTTTAAGAACAAAAAATTCAGAGGGGCAAGGTGGGCTGAGGGCTGGCATGGGGAGCCATGGAACATGACTGTGATCCCAGGGCTCTGGAGACTGAAATAGGTGGGTCATAGTGCATTATAGGCCAACTTGTGCTACAGAGTTGGCAGAAACCCTGTGAAGGAGGAGGAGGAGGACAGTAAAAAAAATGGAGAGGATGAAAAAAGGAAGGAAAGAAGGAAAGGAGGAGGGAGAGGGAAGAAAGGAAACACCTTTCTTTAGATAGTCTCTATATCTTTGCTAACCATGTTAAGCTTTAGCTATCTGGAAAAATTGAAGCATAGCAAAGACTATGGTCGGGATTAATGACACACCTTTTTGTTCTTTTTGAGTGATAAATGACTCCTTCTGAGAGCCAATCTTACTGTGGGAAGACAGTTTTTATTCACTGGCTTCATTCTCCCCTGAAGTTATATTCTTTGTGACTGGATAAACTAGTTAATATAAAAGATCTATTAAATTAATTTAAATCTTGTAAAAGTATACCATAAGAAGATTAGAAAAAAAAAATGAAGTTCCCACTTTCTCATGGACTATGCTTACAGCTTAAAGTTTACTATAGTAATGAAAGAGCTTCAGTTTAAAAGTTGTCATTTTTAAGGCTCAAAATTAAGTAATTAACTACCTTAGTTTATAAGTCCTATTCTTATAAAAGTTACTAATTTACTATAAAGTGTTAAAACTAGGGTAATTAAGACATAAAATTAATGATCAATCACCTTATGAATGATTAAATGTCTTTAACATGCCCAAAATTGTGTTTACAGTCATGTTAAGTCATTTACAGAGATAAGATTGGAGAGAGAGAGAACAATTTCTATCTCCCACTATCAATGCTGGACCTTCAGTGGGACTCCTCTTGCATATCTTGCTGTTGCCCTGTGTTGTGGAGATCCTGCAGCTCTGAGTCTACAGGATCGGCCCCTTCATGTTCCCACAGTTCATAGACTGGGTGGCTCCTGGAGTAGGCCAACTCTCATAACACTGGTTCTGGGCCTATGTAATTGCAGAGTTGGTCAGCCTGCCACCTCTCCCTGTGCTCACCACCAGGATGAGCTCTCCAGCTTTGCCCCTGCTAGTTAACCCTTTGCAGCAATGAGCAAGGGGCGGGGGCCAGTTCTCCTGCTTTAACCACATCAGGGTCGGCTCTCCCACACCTGGACCCTCTGTGCTGTGTTGTCCAGGTGATGTACAAGGCCAGTCTCCAGAGTGCTACAGCTGGTGAGGGCCAGGGACAGTTCTTCTGCACTTATGACCTCAGGGCCAGCTCTCCCACCCATCACAGGCAGAGGTGGGAAGGGCGTCACTCTCCAGCCCAAACCACCATATGGCAGATGAGGGGTGGGGCCAAATCTCCCACATTCATGTTCTCAGGCTGGTTCACTCATACTCCTGTCAATAAGGTCAGCTTCGCTGTGCTGCCCAGGCAAGGTATAGGGCCCACTTTCCCACGTGCT
>LZPO01097678.1:0-16565 GCA_001675575.1 Neotoma lepida
TTTTTTATTTCAAATTTATTTATTTATTTTACATCCTGACCGCAGTTCCTCCTCTCTCCTCTCCTGCCATTCCCTCTGCCCAAGTCCTCTCCACCCCCTCCCAATCCACTTCTCCTCCATTTCTGTTCCAAAAAGGGCAGGCCTCCCATGGATATCAACAAAACATGGCATACCAAGTTGCAGTAAGACTAAGCATCTAAGCATCTCCCCTTGTATTCATGCTGGACAAGGCAAATCAGTATGAGGAATAGGTTCCCAAAAGCCAGCCAAAGCATTAGGGACAGCTCCTGTTCCCACTGCTAGGAACCCCACAAGAAGACCAAGCTACACAACTGTCCCATGTATGCAGAGAAGGTACAGATGTGAACAGAGAATTCTAAACAGAAGAATCTCAAATGGCTAAGAAATACTTAAACCGTTATCAAACATAAGAGAAATCCAAATGGTCAATAAGCTTAAGAAAATAAGTATATTTGACATTATGTATCAGAATGGAGGTGCAAATTAAAGTCTTCAAGATAACTNAAAAGAATAAGTATTTGATGATTTTAAATATTGTGAAAGCCCTAAGTTTTTCCCTGAGGGCATAACTTGAAAAAGTAACTTCAGGAAACNNTTGGGAAGTATATACCAAATTAGCAAATTCAATTATTCATATTTACTTAACAAAACATCAATTTTCAAATCATAAAAGCATATCATACATTGGGAAGGGGAAAAGCTATCAAAAATGGAAAGGATTGTTACAATGAAATATACAGTAACNAAAGCTACTGAGCTTCATATATTTGTAGTAGTATGGATGGATCTTGTTAACATCATTTTATCAAAAGAAGTCAGGACATAAACAGAGTATGCATTGTATCATGACCTTCACATAAAATGCAATAAATAGGAGCATTATTTTACAATATTCGGGTTAAATATTGGCCCCCCACATGTCTCATCAGAAGCATGACTTCAAGAACATAGATGCTTCTGTTTCGTAATTCTGGTTCTCACTACATGAGTTTGTTCAGTTTATAAAACTAGTCTAGTATATGCATGTCCTCATTGACATATGCTACAATTAAAGAGAAAATTTCCTCCAATGACTGACCTAAAATAATCCAATTAAAAAAATCATTGCTTTTACTTTTTTATATTATAATATGACATCATTTTCCTCGTCTCTTTCCAAACCTTTCNGTATACCCCTCTTTGTTCTTTCAAATTTTTCATTTATTGTTGTTGTGTATGTATTTATATATGTATATAATATATATATTTATATTTATAAATTTCTAAATACACAAATAAAGCCTCAGTCTCTTTAGTATTACTTTTGTGTATGTTTGGAAGGTCGGTATTTGGTATGTTAATTCCTTCAGAACACTATTTCTTAAACTCAGCATTCCGTAGTTGCCTGTAATTCTTTGTGTAGAGTTGAGGCCTTGGGAACTTTTCCCACCCACTTTGGCATGTCTGTTGTTGTCCTTGTTCAATCTATGTTTGGCAGTCATGCTATCGAGAGTTTATAGGTAAAGCCTCTAACATTACTAAAGGACACAGTCTCACAGCAAACTCCCTGATCCTCTGGCTTTTACAAACTTTCCTCTCTCTCTTCCACCAATGATCCCCGTGCCTTAGGTGTAGAGGTGGTTTTGAGGATATATCATTTGGAACTTGTCTCCACGTCTCTGTATTTTGATTGGTTGTGGTTTTCTATAACGGTCTCCATCTGTTACAAAGAGAAAGTTTCTTTGATTAAGGGTAAGGACTACACTCATCTGAGGGTAAGGGCAAATATTTAGAGGGTTAGGGATTATGCTGCTTTAATGAAGTGGTTGTTGAAGGTTNTCCTCCAAAATCTATGCCTTCACTTTCAGGTCAGTTCCAGCTCAGAGGTCTCTGGGCCCTGTGTTAGAAGTGCATGGTGTCTTCAGCAATAGGGATTATCTTGTACCTTTGAAGGGCAACCAAAGGAAGTAGCAATATCCTGTAAAGTTTCTAGAGTCTGTTGGATATCCCTGATGAATAACTCAACAGAGGACTTTCTCATGCCTGGTCTTGGGGTTTTTGTAGATGATCTTTGGCTCTTGGAAGAAGCATTGTTCACCAGGTTAGAAGTATTTATTTAAACTATTATGTGTACTAATTCACAGACAGGTTCAGTTTACTTTTTAAAATAATTTACAGCTTTATACATATTTTCTTCATTGCCATGAAGTACCTGCAACTTTGGATAGGTACAGAGACATCTTCAAATTACTTTTTAAATTTTGGATGTTTAATGTAAGTAAAAAATATTTTAATAAGAAGAATTTAAATACCTAACTATGTAGAAGTACATATCTTATATAATGGAGAAACATCGCTACCTCCAAGATCTGCAGAAATTGTTATTATTATTATTTTTTTTTTGGTTTTTTTTGAGACAGGGTTTCTCTGTGTAGCTTTAGCGCCTTTCCTGGAACTCACTTAGTAGCCCAGGCTGGCCTCGAACTCACAGAGATCTGCCTGCCTCTGCGTCCCAAGTGCTGGGATTAAAGGTGTGCGCCACCACCGCCCGGCCAGAAATTATTTAGAAATAAATCAATGCCAAGATTGAGGGATTGATAGCATAATGTTCTGTCTAGGTTGTCTAACAGAATGATAATTTGCATGAACAAGTGTGTGTGTGTGTGTGTGTGTGTGTGTGTGTGTGTGTATCCATGTATCCATGTATCCTTAAATGGTTTTATGCAATCAGTGACACATTTCTGCAGTAGTTAACTTTTGGCACTAATTTAATGCAACTCTACACCTAATATTTATTAGTAACTGAAATATTGTTAGGCTATTAGGAAATAAGATCCAACTGAAAGTAACAACTGACATACTTCATATGTCAAGTTAAACAAGTAATTTTGGGGGGTACTTACTTTCTCTAGTTTATATGCAGCTGCTCACAGGTAGCCTTAGATATTTTGGAGGGAGGATGGGAGAACACCTTTCTGTACATATTTTGGAATTCTTTAGTTAATCCTGCTTCTTTCAAGTTGAATGACTCTAGTATTCAACTGTTTGAGTTCTAGAAACTAGCTCAGATCTGGTTATTTTCTGTATGTGATGGATAGCAATATCAATTTTCCATTCTCTTCTTTTTTCCTATCCCTTCTCCATTACCCCCTTTCTCTTTTCTTTATTCCTGTCTTTCTTCTCTCCTCCGTTTCTTCTCCCCATCTCATTCCCAACTCTCTCTTACTTAAATCAAGCAATACCACTACTGGTATCTCTTGTTCTTAAAACCATGATTACATTTTATCAACATAAGTAGAGGCAACACTGTTTTCACTCTGCTTTAGTGTTGGTTCAGATTGTCAGGTTTAGTGTGTCATTCTGGAATCTTCTTTTCCCCTGATGCCACAGACATCAGTAGTAAAGCAGTATCTCTCTCTTTCAGCCTTCAGAGCATAGCCAAGAGCAAGTATCTCAGCATGATAACAGCTCATGCACAACTATATTTCTTAAATATTAATAAATGAAATATTTTCTAGTCTTCATTTTGCTANAAGTAACACAACCCTAAGAACACTACCAATAGGCTAAATATCATTTATATTTTTAAAAATATCCCTAGGTGCTTTAGATATACATTAAATTTTGATGAGAATCTCTACTCTGAGCATTCCTTGTAGAATATGTTCAAGTAATATGTTCATAGAAAAACATATTTTAGACTTTAGAGTAATTTCTATTAGTTCTACTGTTTTGACCTCGTCTATTGTCTCTGCAAAGATTTTCAGAGATTAATGAACTGCCTTGATAAATATTAAAAAGTAAGCCCAACATTGATGTTGTTACAATACTAAATCTTACATTATATTTGAATATCCCCATATCAGTATACATCGCTTTGTTAATGCTCTAGCTCCATCATGATAGGGCTTTGAAGCTCATACTCTAGGTCATATTGGTACATTTACTGGGTTCTACAATTCCCTTAGTAGTTGAAGTTTAGTTGAGACTGAAGCTACAGTCTTTCCGAGACAGGGTTTCTCTGTGTAGCTTTGTGCCTTTCCTGGAACTCACTCGGTAGCCCAGGCTGGCCTTGAACTCACAGAGATCCGCCTGCCTCTGCCTCCCGAGTGCTGGGATTAAAGGCGTGCGCCACCACCGCCTGGCCTGAAGCTACAGTCTTAACAGGGCAAACAATTTGCACCAAGAGAGCATAAGTTCCTTATTCACTCTGTATACAATGAAGGCCTAAGTTGGCTCTTCCCTTCAAGGGACAAGAATTTATCTCAGGCTCCTGAAAGATGAGATTTAAGCTTAGTTCAAAGAAGTGGTCTGTGAGATGGCTGAATTTCCCATGGTTGTCTTGTAGTTCAGCAGACCAATTTCAAAGGGTGGATGGGGTTCTTTTTTAATAAACAGACTCAAAGAACAAGGGTGACAGCAAGGGAGAAACTATTTTTGAGCTAACAGCCATGCTGGGTCCTTTTAGTAGATTTCATTCCCTGAACCAAGATCACATTCTTTAGCATTGTTTGTGTTGAGTCTTGTTTTATTTCTAGAGGCAATGAAGGATGTTCAAAGTGAATCTTGTGAAAGAGAACTTATTTTTTAAAGTTACATCTTTTATCACTATTTAAAAAATAAAAATAAGACACTTAGATCTTCAGGCATTAAGCCTGATTTTCCCCAAGACATTAAATTCTGTAGATTATTATGATGTCCTTGGTGAAATCAATAATCAGTCATTCATCTTTTAGTCAATTTATGGAATGTACCATCTCACAGAATATATTTCAGGGCTAATTTTTATTAATAGTTCACATTTTATCCAGTGAAAACATATAAAAGATGGTGTGTGTATGTGTGTGTGTGTGTGTGTGTGTGTGTGTGTGTGTGTGTGTGTGTGTCTGTAGGTCAGAAGATAACCTTTCATGTCATTGCCCAGGTACAGTCCATCTCTGCTTTTTTTTTTTCCTTTGAATCAGAGTCTGTCATTGGCCTGGAACTTACCAAGTGTGCTAGGATGTTTGGTCAGGAAGCCCTGGGGATCTGTCTGTCTTCACCTCCTTAGAACTGGGATTACAAAGGTTTGATTTGTATTTGGGTCTTNGGGTATTAAAAAACATACACTGATATATGTCAGTCTCAAAGAGACAAATTTTATATGAATTTATCAGTTTTGATAATCTTTCTTTCTATTTATCTTTTCCCCTTTCCTCTCTTTTACACTACATGCCCCAAACACATTTAGAGAGGGAGAAAGAGGAAAAAAGAGATCCGGGATACTGACTGGAGATTCCCAATATAGCATCAAGGAAAAAAAAATACCTATAAAAACCACATTCATGGAGATTATCTACAATCAGCTTCTCAGCTGGAGTGGAATCTACACTGCATAGTTGTAGTTGTTGGACAGAGGTCTCCACAGTAACTAGAGATTGCTTGGTCTGGGGATACATATGCATGCCTGTATTGATACACCCTCTTGTCATTTTGCTGTACAGATGGTTTTGTCTTTTGCTTTGTCATGAATCTAGAAAGTATTTCTTTTCCTAAATATCTTTGACTATCTGGCTCCAAAGCACAAAATACATAATTCCTATAGTTATCTATTTCAACATTTCATGATATAATTTACCACTAGAAAATGGAATATTTTTGCAGTTTAAGAACATTATTTCTCATTTGAGCTTGTTATCCAATTTTTAAATAACTTCACAACTTTCTTTGTGCTTTTGTGATAATCAATTTTTGATTGTTGAAATTAGGTGATGTGTGTGGTTCTGAACTTATTAAGAAGACCACCAAAAATATGATATTTGTTAAAACATGACTGTATTCAAAACAATGGTAAGTTCTCATAAACCTAAGGTAGATATTGAATTACCACCACAACTTCTAGGGTTCTCACATAAACTGGCAAAACTTGAACCGTATACAACATACACAAGTATTTTTGGTACACTAAAAGTACTGTGGGGCTAGGGAGAAAATTCAGTCACTAAAATATCTACCAGACAAATNTGAGGGCCTGAGTTTTGATCAGTACCAATGTACCAATGTAAAAAGCCTGTTGAAGTAATGTGTGTCTATAATCATAGCACTGGATAGTCAAAGACAGGTGAATCCCCAAGGCTCATTGGCTAGTCAGTCTAGCAAATCAGTGATCTCATGGTTCAGTAAGAGACCTTGTCTCAAAAAATAAGATGGAGAGATATTTGTGGAAAAAAAACTGACATTGAACTTTAGTATCCACATACATATGTACACACATGCATGTGCACCAACTAATACATGCACAATCACTCCCCCATATATATATATATATATATATATGTATATATATGTATATATATATACAAAATAGCCACAAAAACATTATAAAAGAAAGAAAATTATTATGACTGGAAGATGCAAAATAGTAAATATATATTAGTGTTTATGAACAGAAACATAAGTAAGATGTTATATGGTAGGAAAGAAAGCAAAGTTATTGGAGAAAAAAAATGACATAAAAATTTACAAAACTTGAAGAAAAAACAGAACATGGCTCAGAAATGAACAAAAGGTTGAATGAAACTCAAGGTACATAACAAGAAAGGCAAATAATGCAAGTGGAATGCTGATATCTAATTGGACAATGAAAGCTCAGGACATCTTTCTACATTTTGTGACTCTATTTAAGCTTAAGTGTGTTAAGATTGAATGTCATCTTTTCACAGGCATTACAGGTACCTATATGGAAAAGAAGAAAGGCTTTAACTGGCTTACCGCAAGACAAAAAACTTATTTGAGATGAAGGACATACACTCAAAGGTAGACATGATTCTAAGTGGAGGATGTCAACCTGAAAACCTCTGGTCCAGAAAACATGTGACACATACATCTACTGGAGTCCCTTACACTGTTCAGTGATCCATTAAATCTTTGGAGATCTCATTAAAGCAAAGTCAAGTCAGTCTGCATTCCACAATCCCAGTCATCTTTCATTGATATTTAATACTTATTTAATGCTTATGGGAAAGGGAAATTATTTCTGGGACTGACAAGATGTAGAGAACTGGCTGCTCGTNCAGCCGACCCAAGTTTAGTTCCCAGAACCTTCATGGTAGCTTGCAGCTGTCTATAAACCCAGTTCCATGGGTTTCAATGCCCCCTTCTGGCTTCCTCAAGCACTGCCCTCGTAGTATACATTAAAAAAAGAAATCACAAACAGATAAATAAAAAGTGAGAAGTAAAAATAAAGAAAATATTTCTTCAAAGAATCTCAAAACGCTGCCTGTCTACTTACCCACAAGTTTTCTCTTGCTTTCTGCATTTCAAACACTGACTTTTATTGGCCACCCAGTATTACTATTCGCTGGGAGGTCTTTGCACAGCAGCCTCCCACATGTCTGGGATGGCTTTCCCTTCCTAAACCTTTTTTCCTTTCCTAGTTTGTTTTCAAATTCTTCACTTTCAAGAGGTGATTCCTGGTCTACCTCATAGGTATCCTTACCCAATTTATGAAAATCTCAGCCAATCTGTATTGTACATATAAGATCCCTGCTTCTTATAAAGTGTGATTCACAAATGATATTTATCATTTAAGTGGATGATGGTTTATTTGTCTTACAATAGACAGCAAGCTCCACGATGGCACAATTCTCATTTGTCTTTGATCAATATTGAACAATCAACATCTAACAGAGTTCCTCCTGCNTAGAAGATAAGAATAATTACTCCCAACGTTATGCCTGAACTCATTCTTTGGAAGTCAAGACTGCACATTTCACCTTTCCCTTNTTTTACTGTAGAGAAATTTAGCTGCCAGGAAAGGATTAAATCCCTCTGTACCTATGAAATTAATGCTCTGTCTGCTGCTAAATTTTAAAGATGTGAAGATGAGGTTCTGTAAAAAAAAATCATTTCTTGCAAATGAGTTAATTATTTTTGTTTAGATTGTGGTGATTTTGTAATTGTAGATTAATTGGTTCCATCTGCTCTGTGATTTTCCAATTAACAGGTAATAGGTTTTGAAAGTTAGTTCATTTCTGACATGTGTAGGAATGTATTTAAGATGGTAATCCCCCATTTCTTTCTGTTGCTTTTTATTTATTTCATTACTCTGTTTTCATATCCTAAGGCCAATGGTACTCTTTCACTATATTTGAGATCCTTTGGAGACAAATCTTGAACAGGGTCATAAACTTCTGTCATTATAATTGGTGTTTTAGATTCATTTGCATTGACTGCTGCTTCTACCACTGATTAATGACAGCAATTTTTAAGGCTAGAGGTTTTTTTTTATACTTTAATTTAAAAATTGACTGACTGTCTGATGAAGTTTTCTCCAGCTGTGTTCTGATATTAATGGAGAATCCCAACTGCAGATCCCTGCCGTAAATGAGTAGAGAACACAGAAGGAAGGAGTAAGACATTGAAAATTATCTCANCATAAAGATTAAAGTCTATCACCTCCTCCTGGAAAACTGACCTTGAAAGTCACATTACTAAATACTACATTTTATAGAACATTTCAAGTTTTGGAATATCTTCCTTCCTTTCAGAAATGTTGTGACATACAAAAATATAGGCAATCATGTATTTGTTCAGTGTTTGTCTTGCAATCACAAGGATCTGAGTTTGATTCTCTATAAGCACGTGAAAAACCATCCAGATCTCTGGAACATGCAGACTAGCCAGCCTGGCCTAATCAGAAACCCTTATACCAATGAGCCCCATTGTCTTACAAAACCAGGTAGACTGTGCCTGATAATCAACATCTAAGGTTGACCATTGGCTTCTAGATGCATTCACATATGTGAATAAACACACATTTATCCTACATGAAAATGAACCCAAACATATGCACATGTATGCATGTGTGCACACACACATATCAAAATTAAATACTTCTCTCCTCTCTCTCTCTCTCTCCTCTCTCTCTCTCTCTCTCTCTCTCTCTCTCTCTCTCTCCTCTCTCTCTCATATGTCTTTGTGTTTCATATCATTGTTGGAATCTCTGAATTTCTCAACATCTTCTGGGATAAGCAGGCTACCACAGAGAAACTAGTAAAGTAACTAATAACTTCTATTTTTACATTGGTGGCATAGAATACTTGAATAGCCTTAGCATAGTGGCTAGATGCTAGGACAGCAAAATATATGGTCAGATGTTAGAAGTTTCATATTGTTCTTACTTTTTACAATAGGGAGAGGGCCTAACTATTGAGTTGACTACCAATGGGCAGTGAGTGATCTAATTCATCGTGCTTATGTAATGAAATTTCCACACAAAGTACAAAAGAAATGGTTCCCAGCATGGTGAGAAACATGGGAATACTTTAAGCACACTACATCTAGAGAAATCTCAAGAAAATAAAAAGCACACATCATAGTGTGGTGTTCTGAAACATTTGTGTGAGTAAAGTGGAAGGAACTTTACTTTTAAATATACCTCCTTATAATTATAACACTATTATGCAAGTTCAATAGTTTTGAGAACCACTAATGTATCATCTGTATAACCAAAGAAATTAATCAAGTAGCTCAAAATTTCTAATTGAAGTAATGTTTCCCCTGATAAACAAATGTACTATAAATACAAGAACTCTGATTATGAAATAATAATTATTGTGTACTTTATTCCCACATCAAGGTAATCAGTGCTGTCCAAATATTACTGGATGCATGGCCTTCCATTGGAGCAATGAGACANGCCTCCTAGAAAACCATGCTTACATTATGCCTTTGTTACATTGAAACATAATTTAAAGTCCACCTTTATACGAGAGAGGAAAAAAAGAGAGAAAGAGAAACTTTCAGTATCTCTTGACAACCGATCACCTGCATTTGAGAAAATTACCTGATCTGTTGTTAAGTCCTGTGCTAACACCAAAGATGCTGTCTATACTGTCTCATTTATCAAGTCCAGGTATGGAAGATCCACAAGCACAATTCCCTCAGGACAGAAACAGGAATGAGATTTCATAAGCCCAGTTAGCAATTCCATTCAGAGGGTAAACAGTGACCAAACAGTCAACTCATTAGAATTGTGTGATTAAGACAAAGGAGAACATCATACCTGAAGAGATACCTTTAAAGGATAAGCATCATAAATTTGCAGATAAAGGCACCCAAATTGACAATTAACACATCTGTGATTTCAGGCTGTAGATGACAAAGGAGTTCATAGAGTTTATTCCTTCATCAATCTGAAAGAACATTAAGAATTACAAATAACATACCATACTGCATTCAAAATCAACACATTTTAAAATGTAACATTAAAATACAAGAAAAAATAATATTTATTGAGTTCTAAGAGGAATTAGTTAAGATACATTCTGACAACTTCTGGAAGGAATATCAAATATTTGTACAGTAATGTAAAGCATGCTGATAAGTTATTAGCAACAACTGTCTGTGTAAGCTCAAGAAAGCTCCTTCTTGGAAAGCCTTTATTTCTCAAAGATTGGGAACCTGCTCCCCACACTGGATTACCTCGCNCAGCTTTGAGGCAAGGGGAGGAGCTTGGTCCTGCCTCAATTTGATGTGTCATGCTTTGTTCAAGCCCATGGGAGGCCTGCCCTTTTCGTAATAGAGATGGAGGAGGAGTGAATGGGGAAGAGAGTAGATGGGAATTGGGGAATGGGAGGACAGGAGGGAGGGAAAACTGTGGTCAGTATATAAAATAAATGAAAAAGTGGTATTTAAATAGAATAAAATAAAAAGATATTATGAAGTATATAGTGAAGATATTTCTAGGCACCTGAAATTATTGTATGCTGGCTTCTGTGTAATTTACAGTCTGTTCTTTGGTGGTTCAGAAATCGAGTATCAGGTCAGCATTCTCNAGTCATTAAGCAGATGCATTCTAAATAAAAATATCATGAATAAAAAGAAGTTGATTGAATATGAATTATTTTCATAGCTTTCCAAATGTTATAATAATTAGAATGTAATATTGCTGAGAAAGAAAACATACAGATCAGTGGCACAGGAGAGAGAAACCAGAAGCAATATGCACACGTGTACACTTGGATTAGACAAAGAAAGAACTGTGGAGTCCTAAAGGAGACGATGTCATCTCAGTGAATGACCTGTGACTATTGGACATTCTCAAGGAAAAAAAGAATAACACTTGAACCTGCTCCCATCTATACCTTGAAATGTGAGCTAGTTGGTATATGTGTGTGTGTGTGTGTGTGTGTGTGTGTGTGTGTGTGTGTGTGTATCACACCCTATCTTGTCTAAGCCAAGAAGAACTAGACATTCAAATAAGCTGGAAAAATGATCTTTAACCCATAAGAGAAATCAATTCATAGAAACAAACATTAGAGAGATAAAAGATTATGCAATTCAGAGAATAATGTTGAACAGGATATTATAAATATACTATGTGTGTTCAAGAGGAAAAACACAAGATGAAATGAAGACTAAAGAAAGACAAGTTGTAAAGAGGATTCATAGTAAATTGAAAAATATGGCTAAGAGCAGATGATCCATTAAAGGAGGTTAGAGGTCCAATGAATGCTTCTGAAGGTAACTATTGCCGGGATGAAGCATCACGACCAGAAGAAAGTTGGAGAGGAATGGTTTTGTTGGGCTTACACTTCCACATAGTAGTCCATCATTAAAGAAAGTCAGGATAGAAACACAAACAGGGCAGAAACCTGGAGGCAGGAGCTGATGCAGACACCATGGAATAGTGCTGCTTACTGGCTTACTCTTTATGGCTTGCTCAGCCGCTTTCATATAGAACCCAAGACCACCAAACTAGGACTGAAATCCCATGCCAAGGTGCAAGCTAGCCATTCAAAAACCATAAGTGCTTGTAAAGTTGTCACATGTAGCCATCATGATTATACTTGCTAAACCATGGATTCAGATAGCTAATAAGTATGTTGTGTCTAGGCATGTGCAGCCTGTGTTTGTACGTATGTGTGTTTATGTGCATATAGAGGGCTGAGGACAATCTCTATTGCCTTTCCTGAGGTGATTATTACCTTTGATTGCTTCTTCCCTCTTTCTCTCCCATCTTCCCCCCATCTCTCCCTCCTTCCCTCCTTCTTTCCCCTACCCTTCCCTTCCTCCTTTCTTTCCTTCTTTCCATTCCTTCTCCTTTTTCTTCTTCTTTTGAGACAAAGTCCCTCTCTAAACTCCCCAAGTAGGTGAATTTGACTAGGCAGTGAAACCCAGGAATCTGTTTGCCTCAACCTTCCCAGCCTTGTGATTACAACTGTATATTACCACTTGGATTCTGGTAATTGAACTTAGGTCCTCATGATTGCAAGGTAAAAATTTTAATAACTGAACTGTCTTCCCAGCCCGAGACTTTTGACAGAACCATATTACAAATTATCATGTAGAAAGTTCATGCTTGAGAATGTCTTAATGGAATTACTAAGTAAATTAATAATCACATAATAATCATGAGAGTTCATGATATTTTAAGTGAATTTACCATTAGTTGTTGGACCTCATTCATAGCTATCCTTGGCCAATGGTTCACAGGCTGTGAGACCTGCCTTGTTATGTGAATTCCAATGGCACATATTTGGAAATATGTGTTTTATCTCCAGCTGTATCATACTAAGTTATTCTTTCAGTTGTAAATAGCCTCTTCTGGGGACCTTGGCCAGGGACTATTCCAAATGAATAAAAGAANCTGACTGAACTTGAAAAGAGCAAAAAATAAGCCAATGAGGATTTTCCAGTGAGGGAGCTATATATGGTTGTTCAGTCTGGTTTCTCTCAGTACTGTTTATAGACAATAGTTTACTAATTTTAATACAGTAATATCCTTTAAATTTTTTTGTAATTCAACATTATATAGCTTTTTAGAGTTTTTATTTTGAGATATTTTGCCTCATGTAAAATTTAAGGAACATTTTGGGAAATCTTTTCCTAGAGCTTTACAAAGGTAAAATTGTGTTTCAATATAACAATCAGGATGAAATTAATACAATTTACTGACCTTATGGGTTTTCTCCATGCTTGTTCATGTTATGTGTATTTTTATATGCAAATGTCTTGTGTGCCTATGTTCATGAATCTGCCACCACAATCATTGTACAGAAGAGTATGTCATTGGAAAAGTCCTTCATTTGAGTGTTTGCTAATCCTATCTGTCTCTGCCAAGTTCTCTTTCCCTGTGCCTAAACCCTGACAACCTCTAATCNTTATATCTTTATAATTTCATTCCTTTGAGAATAATGTGCAAATAAAGTCATCTAGTATGTAATCTTTGAGATCGGCTTTTTACCCTCAGCACAGTTTCTTGGAGCTTTGTCCAAGAGGATGAAGGAAATCAATTTTTTGTTTCTTTTTCATTGTCAAGTGGTATTTCAAGACATGGGTACACTAGTTTATTTAATTATTAGCCTACTGAACAGCACCTGACTTATTTCCAGTTTGACGCTATTAAGGATTCAGCTCCTATGAACATTTATGTATAGGTTTTAATGTGAACATAAATTTTCATTTCTCTGGGCTAAATGCCCAAGTACATAATTACTATATCATATGGTAATTATATGTTTAGTTTTTATGAGAAATCAGCCAACTGTTTTCTAGGGAAGTATATTGATTCTGTATCAATTGAAATAGTATTTTCTGCTTTGATTGTGATTTAGTTTTTTCTCTGATTAGTTCATACACTCATAGCTTAACAAACATTTCTCGATTGCCTACTATGGTCTTATCACTGATCAAGAATTGAAGACAATTTTTTCTACCTTGTTGTATAGGAAAAAAAGATAACAGAAAATGCATAAGTCTTGTTCAAATATGGAAGTGCAGACAGTATAGAGTGTCTTAGCTTAGCTGATACTAGAAGGGCCTGTTGACTAAGGTAGATAAGGAAGACTTCAAACCTGATGGGCATGCAAGCTGTTAATTGTCCTGTGGGACAAGATTCCTATCTGGAGAAAGATGTGTGCAACAGGAGGGAGTAGCCAGTGCCAAAGCTATGGGATATAGTTGTGTAGCAATTTCTTCAGAGATAAAACATTCCATCTTAGAGGAAGGCTCATTAAGACTTGGGGTATTCTAAAAGGAGGCTCTTTAAAACTCAGAAAANAGACAACTACTTCATGAGTAGGTATTTGTTCCCATCCCCACAGAAACAATGTCACTCAACAGATAAAAATGACACCGACTAGTTTGTAGGATAGATGTAAAGAAGCAGCATGCCTAGAGAGAGACATTATATATAAGAGGGACAATCAAGAAAGAGGTCTGAAGAGAAAGATAGCTCAAAGAAGACTTTGAGTTCATACTCTGTTTCTTTAATTTTTTAATTTTTTTTTCATACAGTATATTTTATCATGTTTTTTCCTTCCTGATTTCTCGCCAGATCCTCTGCACCTCACTACCCACCCAACTTTGTATTTTTTTCTCTCTCTCTCCTTCAAAACACCCAAAACAAAAACAAAAAAATGAAAATCCAAACAAGCAAACAAACAGAAAAACAAGACAAAAAAATACCCAAACAAAATTGCTAAAAATTCCATTTAAAAAAACAAAAACAAAAACAAAAACAAAAAACCAAGCAAACATGGAATTGTTATGTGTTGACTAGCTAGCTACTCTTGAACATAGGCCTACACTGGAGTATGGTTGATATACCCANTGACACTTCATTGAAGAAAACTTAATAATTTTTTATTATTGTTTGANATTATATTNTAGTTACATAATTTACACTCTTCCCTTTTCTCTCTCCAACCCTTCCCATGCACCCATCTCATTCTTTCTCAAATTTATAGCTTTTTCTTTAACTCCTAAATACTCAAATACATAATACTACCTTGGTTGTATGATGTCACAAGTGTATGTGTCACAGTATGGACACAAACTCAGGGCTGGCCCTTAGTATTGGATAACCAATTGAGGTCATCTTCCCTGGGGAAACTATTTCTCACACACTTAGCATCTCCCAGTTACCTGGAATTCTTTGTTTAAGGGTGAAGCCCTGCAAGCATCCCTCCTTTTTCAATGTTAGTTTGTCCAATGGTGTCTAAGTTGTTTAGGTCTTGTTTAGGCAAACATGTTGCTAAACAAGTATAGTTCCTTACTATACTATAAATATCTATCTTTAAGAACAGATAAGTGTTCTTCTCACTCCTCATTAAAGAAACTTCTCTTTGCAAGAGAAGGAAATTATTACAGGAAACCACATCTGATCAAAATGCAAAGAGTACGCACCATGCAGTACCTGGTCCCTTCTTTAAAATACCTGAAATAATATAAATATATTCTTGATCAAAAGTCTTATTCTATGTTAAAAATTGATCCTAAACAGAAATTGATAAAGTTTCTGAATACACCACTTCCTCTCTACATAGCTAAAAATTTGGAAGTGTTTATTGCATAGATATGTTAAGGAGACAAGATTATGTATGACCTCAGATTTTGATCAGCAAACCAATTCCCCAAATAAATGAACACACACACACACACATACACACACACACACACATACACACACACACACACACAAAACAGAGAGAAAGAGAGAGAGAGGTGAATTTCATAGTGACTTAAAATCCTTTGCATTTTTCTGTGAACATACAGACCAACTGCTAATCTCACAGCTGTGATTACTATGATGGATGTTAATTTACCCTAAACCAGGTTTGATTATTGTTGTTTATCTAAAAACAACACATGCGAAGGGGCTCCCTGTTTGAAAACATCCCTATGGTCTTGGCGGAATAAGAATTAGGAACAGATTTCAAGATAAACACAAACACTCTCCTACCCTAGTTCACAAGTGATCCACAATAAATCTAAGGAAAAGGAAACTGCTTCAGGATTTAGTTTGAAAAGAGCCACAATTCAAAGTGTTTCTCTTTCCTTCCTCAGTGTGCCTATCTCCATGGACACTAGAATTCATTGAGTTGGTGATATACATCTTTTTTGTGATAATCATTTTTATTCATCTATATGGATGTGAATCAGATATTTCATCATGTTATGAACAATGGAAAACATAGTGTTGAAACAAAAAGTGCAGTAAATACGAAAATATGACTTTCATTAGAAGAAATTCACAAGCATTGATCAGGCTGACACAGACAAATTAGAAGTATTTATAGCTATCATACATTGGAAATATCCTTAAAATCTGAAAGTGTTATATCAGACACAGATATTAACAAGAAGANTTTACAGTATCTGTCCTAAAATTGTAAAACAATCATAAAATAGCTAAATCAAGACCTCACCTATAGACTATTACCTAACATGATATTGAATTAAAATCTCCAGTTAAAAGACAGAGGAGTTGATGGTATACTTCTAAGGTAATCAAATGAGAATTGTTGAATGTTTTCCATATATATATATATATCACATCTGTTCTCAAGCATACTAGTTTGCCTTGAGTGTTAAAAAAAAATATGATCACATCTTTAATCAAAGGCAAACTATTTTTGTTTCCCCAAGGAAGTTGGTATTCTATTGGAGCACTTTGCTTGCTGAGTTGAATAAGCACATGACTAAACCTGAGCTATCATAGACAGGATAGACAATGGTCATTACAGCAAAGCATTTGGAAAACCAGGAAATGGTTGCTGGGAAGGATGGAGGAACCACCA
>LZPO01097678.1:30351-43471 GCA_001675575.1 Neotoma lepida
ACATTCTTTTTTGAGTACTTGCTTTATGTCACTCATTCATGACATTTTCCACCTTTCTATAGTTTTTCCTTCATATCTTTTCTATGCCAAGAAATAAAACCAGGTTCAATCCACACTTATTATCGGTAATTCCAATATTTTCACCTCTGTGAACTAAGTTAACTTTGCTAACTAATAGTATGAGTATCACTTGGCATTGGTTAGAAATATAGAGTCTCAGAGTTTCTTAAGCACAATGGCATTTGTCTCAGCTCNCAGGTGATTTGTATGCACATTAAAGCTGTAAGTGCATAGCTCACTCTATTATGGTGACTGTCAAATGTAGGCAAATTCACAGGGCTCCATGAGTGAGAGCAACCATAGCAGTTATTGCCACAGACACTGCGCTTCATTAGCTGGGGCTTCGGTTAACCGAAAAATGCCAACACCACCTAAGTCCTTGACTTCAATTCTTTTTTATTCTAAATGTCTTCTTACCATCCCTTTGCTTCTTTGAAACTCTTTGAAGACAACAAGAGGAAACCTTAGTGCCTGCCTAGAATTCAGATTGGAAAATATTCAAATGTAAATCACCCTGGGCTACTTCAATTTAATAGAAACAGGTTCAGTTACCCAATATTAACCTCTACCTCCGGTACATGGCAATCTTTCTCAAGAGATCTTNCTGATCATTTTGTCTCTTAATTGGGTAAGAGAATCAGACTATGGTTTAAAACATATGGGCTGAGCTCTTTGAAGAATTCATAATACCAGATGTCAATAGAAAGATATATTAAAATAAAAGAGTGATAATTGTTAATTGATTCATGTAAGAAATGTTTTTTTTTTCCTCTAAAAGGATTGTAAACTCACAATGGATGTGGTTAACTGTTCTTCTAAATATTAGATCCCTGAACTTACCCAACTATACTAATTCAATTCAAGTCATCTTTTTCTCTATGTAAACTTGTCCTTAAATATGTTTCCCTTGTGGGAATTTTCCACATCTCCAAGACAGTCCACATAAGATAGGCTAAATAGACTCTATAGAGAAGTAATATGGCATTGATTTTTCTAGTTCTGCCCCCTACCAACTATGTATCACTGAACAATTTGTCTAACCTATGTGAGTGTCTGTGACTACGTGAATTATGAATTTATATGTAGTAAAATTATATGATGATAGACCAATGGCAATGGCACCACATGTTAGGTAAATTATACTTCCAGTTATTGTGGAATTGTGACATATATATGTATAATTGTGTTTNTGTGTGTATGCATACATGTGTTTATATGGCTACAGTTTTGAACTCCATGAATTCATTGCCTCTAAATTACCTTAGACATGGATAGTTCTTGGGAATAATTATAGGAAGGAGATGGGAATAAGTGAAATAATAAACAATTTAATAAATTAATTGGTCAAAGGAGTAGTCATGAGTTAATTGAAATAAATTGATAGTATATAATACACTCAGCATTATTATTTAGTCCTAGAGGCAATCTGTCATGATGTACATTGTTATTGTCCTTATGCTTTATCTGGTTAGCAAGCATTCTTTAGTTCCAATTTAACTTTCAGTTTCTCTCCCTTTGGGAAGTCTTTTCTGAACATATAAGGCCATTTAAAATTTCCCCTCTGTC
This sequence comes from Neotoma lepida, assembly GCA_001675575.1. Classification (NCBI taxonomy): domain Eukaryota; kingdom Metazoa; phylum Chordata; class Mammalia; order Rodentia; family Cricetidae; genus Neotoma; species Neotoma lepida. The sequence continues at coordinate 31,978 of LZPO01097678.1, forward strand.
AAAATCTACACAGTCCACTTCATAAATGACAATTCTACCATTACCCTAAGCACTGTAATTCAAGTATCCCAAGGCAGGTACATTGCAACATTCTTGAAAATAATCTGAAAGGCTAAAAGGTTGATTTGAGGATGTAGGGCTGATATTATGGGTGAAGTATGTCTGCTATCTAAGGAAACATCAATACTCTGTTGAGACTAAAATATCCCAACGTCATTAAAGTCTAATTCTCATCATTTGTTAGAATCTGATTTACAAGCTCAGAAGAATTGTGACAAGGGATATCAGAATGAGTGTCAGCATTTCAATAGACTATGGCACTTGGAAATTAAGAAGCTCGAATATTACGTAATTAGCAAGAAATGGAAATGAAAAGTAAATATAAATTCTGAAGATAAGGTGTTCAAAGACACTGGAAAGGATAAGGAAAGCTTTTGGTAGTCCAAATCCTAGTAACAAGCTGCTAATATGGAGAAAACAGGTCGCGGAGAAGGAAGAGGGAGGCCTGAGAGCAAATGGAGGGAGAACTAACATTCTAGTAAGAGGCGCTGCCAGCTGCACTTTGCTTTTAAGCACTTAACTGAGCACCTATGTTGGAAAATTATGCTAGACTTGACTTAGATATTCTCTAACATTTTTTGTCTCTATTTTGTTATCTGTCAGTGCTAAAACTGGTTGTAATTCTCCTTTCTCTTTGGAATTTCTGGATTTTATCAAACACTCTCTACATCCATGTCATTCTTCATATTATGTTTAAATTAATTTTGAGTAATTGCTTTTACTGGCCTCGCCTCACCTTATTATTTTTCCTTGACTAAAATGCTGTAATAATTAATTGAGAGGATTCCCTTATGAGCTGTGGGATGGTGCAAAAATCACAAACTATTGTAAACGGCTAGTTAGTAGGCATGNTTTGTCTTCATTGGAATTATAAGGATACTATCATAGTACAAAAGCAGCTATCGTGATGTGATGGCTAGTAGTCATTGTCAGCATCACTGCTCATGGACACTGGCCTGTCAGCTAGGACCAGAGACACAACTCTGGACATAACTGTAAGGATGCTTCCCAGNCAAGTTTATCTGAGGACAGGATAGCTTACCTGAATGTAGGTAGTACTATTCAATGGACTGAAGTCCTTGATGGAAGAAAAGCAAAAGAATGAATCAGTCAACCGATCACCCACCAGCCTTTATTTATCTCTGCTTCTTGGTGAGGATGAAAGGTGACCAGCTGCTTCATATCCCTTGTCATGCTTTTCCTGCCATGATGGACTNCATTCTTCTAAACCACAGCTCAAGTTTCTTTTTGTCAAGTATCTGGTCATAGCCAGGAAAAAAAGAAACAAACATAGACAATGTATAAACAAATGAACATAGCTGTGTCACAATGAAACCCTGTTTGTAAAACCAGGAAGCCTTCAGGTAGGATTTGACCCAATGCTGTGTTTTACTAGCCCTCAGGTATATTCTGCATGCTTAAAAAAATACAATCTTTTTAAAAAAATTTAATTATTTTAAAAAAGGTTTTTTTTTCATTTTACATACCAATCCCAGTTCCCCCTCCTCCTTCTCCCAACCACCCACCCACCTCCCTCCATTCCACCCCACATCCACTCCTCAAAGAGGGTAAGGCCTCCCTTGGCAGAGGCGGGGGTCAACAAAGTCTGGCATACTAAGTTGAGGCAGGACCAAGCCCCTCCCTCCTGTGTCAAGGCTGAGCAAGGTATCCCATTCTAGGGAATGTGTTCCAAAAAGCCATTTCATGCACCCGGGATAGGTCCTGGTCCCACTGCCAGGGGTTCCCCAAACAGATATAGCCANATAACTATCACCCACATTCAGAGGGTGTAGTTCAGTCCCATTCATGTTCCCCAGCTGACAGGCCAGTGTCCATGAGCTCTCTTTTATGAACTGTAACTTGCCTCCTTTTGAAGTGGTATTCTCCCCACCTCATCTCTCTAGGGGTTGCCTAATCATCTTTATATTATTATTTTCATCTGGAGGGCTAGATAAATTTTACACTATAATTTCTGTTGCTACAGTCTCACATTTGTCCCACGTATTATCATTTTATGCCAGTTGCAATGCAATNCTTTAAAAACATTGTTTTGTGGACTCTTCACAGCATGGCATGTGGTTGTCATCATCAGGCCAATTTTAGCAGATGAACAAACAATTGCATAGAAAATTTTAATAACTCAGTGAAACATGCAATTTGCCAGTATTCTTTCATGTGGCCTCTTGCTGACAATTACCCATGTGCAAGGGTCTCATACAAGCAGATTGAACCAAGAATGTATAGAAAATATTTTCAAAAAGTAGTTCCTTTTGCTTGGCAGTATTGTGAAGTGACAGAAACAACTTAAAGGAGTAAGATTTTATTGGGGCTCATAATTTAAGGTGGCACAGTCCATCAAGGCAGAGAAGACATGCTGGCTATCGGATATTTTGTCTCAGTACCAGGAACTTAGCAACTCTAGTGACTGAGAGCTCCAGCCAGAACTGAAACCTAGGTATAAACCCCAAGGACACATGCCCAATTGGCCACTTTCTTCCATCTGGGTTTCATCTTCGCAAGATTCTACAAGTTCTCAAAATATTTCAACCAGTGAGGAATGAAGTGTCCAAATAAAGGACACTATGGAAGACGTTTGGTATCCACATGAAATATCCATAGGGCATTCCATTTATGTCTGACTTTAAACCATTGTATTTAAACAGAGGTAATCAGTGTGGTACTATTAGCATTGCCCCTAGTCACCACTGAACAGGGGAGAATTCTATCCAGAGTTGTAAACCTAATAGTTATAAGAATAAAAAATTGAAATAATGGAACAGTCAGTACCTTCAGATTTTATAATAATCTACTCAAACCAAAAGAAGATTTAAAACCATAAAAGTGGATATAATTACTTTCTCCTCAGATTGCTTGATATGAAATCAATATCCAAAGTACAATAGTGGCGACACAGGGCGTTCCACTTTTGCTATAATGTATAATGAGTATATCCCAACCTTTTACTCACTACAACTAAAACTCTGGTGCAGAATTAAAACTAAGAAGTAGTAACTTTCCAGGACCATGAAATAAATAAGTGCAAGCAAATAGACTACAGAACTAAAATTTAAACCAATAGCTGACATGGCCTTAAATTTCCTATTTTAATTATTTTTCTCCTAGCTGATTCCTGAAAGTGGATTGCAGTGTGGAAAGTCATGTCATAGTATCTTCGTCACTTGAGTCATATTTAAAAATATATAGGATAGACAAAGGCCAGGGAATCAGGCAATTGNGCTTCACACTCCTTCCTGTCCTCTAATTCCAATTCTCCTGTCTTATCTCCTACTTTANAGCAGACCATCAGAACCTGCCCCTCGTCCCCTTTCCCCATTCCCAGAGACTATGCAGATCAGCATGTCTGAAACAGTTGTTTCCTGTGGACCCTCCTAGCAATCCCCTTCTATTCCATCCTCATTCCTTTGTGTTAGCTCCCAATACATAGAAACATGTTGTACACAGGACCCACAGGGGCCACACCTGCCAGGATCTCAGAAGCACTCTCTATAAGTAATCAACAGCCACAACACTCTCCAAAGATCTAGAATAGTAACAAGGAACCAAAAAATAAAACATCCACCCAACAAAGACAAGGCCAGATATGAACACACACAACTATAATCATCTCAAACCTAAATGTCTAGACAACAGCATATAAACACAGTTAATACTATCCAGGACAATGAGTCTCCATTAGAGTCCAGCAATCCTACTACATTAGGTCCTGAGAAATGCAATACAGCAAAAGACAAGGACTACAAAATAGTTATTATGAATATATACAAGGACCTTAAATAGGATAAGAATAAATGCATTAATGGAATATGAAAATACAGACAGTGGAATGAAATAATGAAAACTGTTCAAGACATAAAAGTGGAAATGGAATAATCAAAGAAAACCCAAACTGAAATAAAATGGGAAATGAATATTTTAAGAATTTTAACAGGAACCTCAGAGGCAATCCTCACCAACAGAATACAGAGATGGAATGGATAATTTCAGGCATTAAGATATGAGTGAAGAAATGGATACCTCAGCCAAAGAAAATGTTAAATCTAAAAACAATATCAACAACAAAAAATAAAAAATCCAGGCACAAAACATCAAGGAAATCTGGGACACTATGATAGACGAAATCTATGAATAATAGGAATTGAGAAATCAGGGGGAGGTCAAAGGCACAGAAAATATTTTCAACAAAACAATACAAGAAAATTTCCCTAACCTAAAGAAGGAGGTCCTTATCAAGGTTCAAGAAGCATACAGAATACTAAATAGATGGGGCTAGAAAAAAATTCCCCTTGACACATAATAATCAAACCAGTAAATGTATAGAACTAAATATACATCACAAGCTGCAAGGGAAACAAATCAAGTAACATATAAAAGAAGACTCATTAGAATAACTCTTGACTTTTCAAAGGAGACTCTATAGGCAGAGGATATGAACAGATGTCATATAAACTCTACAAAGCCACAGATGCCAGCTCAGACTATTATAGAATACAATAGAAGGAGAGAAACAAACAAGCAAGCAAATAGCATTCCACAATAAAACCAAATTTAAACAGTATCTATCTACAAATACAGCTCTACAGAAGGTGCTAGAAAGAAAATATCAACTGAAAGAGGTTAACTAAACACAGAAAATACCAGAAAATTAATCTCAATTCATAAAATCAAGAGGGGGATATAACAACAACAAAAAGAACAAAACAACATTGAAGCAATAAAATAACAGGAATCAAGAAACACCTCTCATTGATAAACCCTGTCATCAGTGGTCTCAACTCCCCAACAAAAAGATACAGATTAATAGATTGGACTCAAAAAGAGGATCTATTCTGCTGCTGCATCCAAGAAACATATCTTTTTACCAAGGATAGACATCACCTTAGGTTAAAGGGACGGAAAAAGATATTCCAAGCAAATGGACCTAATAAACAACCTGTGTTTAGCCATCTTACTATCTAACAAAATGGACTTCAAATCAAAACTAATCTGAAGAGATATGGCAGGACACTACATACTCATAAATGGCAAAATACACCAAGAGAATATTACAATTCTAAACATTTACTCTCCAAACAATACTACTACAGCTAAAATCACATATCAACTCACACAGTCATAATGGGTGACTTCAGTACTTGGCAATAGATAAGCCACTCAAACTAAAGCTGAACAGAGAAATGTTCAAGCTAAATGATGTCATAAATTAAATGGACCTAACAAATATTTATAGAATATTTACCNAAACACAGAATAATATATCTTCTTCTCAGCAGCACATGGAACTTTCTCCAAAATTGACCACATACTNGGACACAACNCAAGTCTCAACAGTTACAAGAAAATTTAATAATACTTTACATCCTCTCTGACTACTATAGATTACAGTTGGATATCCACAACAACAATAACAACAGAAAGATTACAAACTCATAGAAACTGAACTGTTGGGAGCCATGTGGCCTAGTTTTGGATCAGTATACTTGCTCAACAGGTCTCCATGAGACAAAGTCTGTGGAGATGGTGTCTCACTTGCCAAGAACCAGTGAACCTCAGGACAGCTCAGAATACTGCTGGGACCACACAGCCTGNACGCTCTCTTCTCTCCCATAATGTTGATGATTCTCTTGACAGTTTTTAGTCTCATTTTGTCAGTCATGCATGGGACAGATGTGATGATTCCTGGAAACCCCATTTTTTTCTCCAATATTTTCCCCTAAAATTCTTGGGAACTGATGCTTCTCAGGGGTCTTATCTGGAAATACCAGCTGTTATTCCAGATCCTGGGAACTTTTCTGATTCAGTGCTGACAGGATCAGAGGCAATAAAAGTTAATGTGCACATATAAGAAAGCAATACAGGGNCATTAACCATGTCTCCTAATTCTGGGTAAAAACATTAAGATGGAAAAAATGTGCCTTATCAAAGTTTGCCCTTTATAGAGAGGCTTAAGCATACAGGACCCTTTTGTAGGACAATGGAAGAGTTGGAGACATACAAGCTAACGATGTGCAAGCATTTTTTAGCAAATCACCTCTATTTCTGTAAATATGTTTTGTTGAGTTTTAAATGATATTGTTGTTCTTGAGAATGTGTGCCTGTTTATCAACTTTTAGCTTTGTAAGAAGAGGATGTACCTGGCTTGATATTTAGCCAAGCTAACAAAATATCGAGTGTTGTTTTTATTTAAAAGTTGTTTTGATGTAAAAGTTGGTGGGGAGAAAGTATGCTTTTTCCAGAGGTTAATACTGGAGAGTGGGAAAAATATGCTTGTTTTTGAAGTGTAAAAAGACAGCTTGAGCTATTTAGGGCCAGTCACACCTATGAAACTCATCTGATGGTCGGANACTTCTTTCTTCATGCCTACCCCCCTTCCCCATCTTAGGACCTGAANCCAGCTATGGCAGGACCATGGCACTTAACAACTCACTACTGAATGACAAATAAGACAAGGCAGAAACTAAGAAAGGAATTAAAATTTTCAGAATTGAATAAAAATTAAAACACAACATANCCAAACTCATAGGACACAATGAANNTGGTTTTATAAGACAAATTCATGCACTAAATACCTACAGAGAGAGAGAGCTCTCATACTGGTAACTTAGCAGAACACTTGAAAGTGCTAGATTAAAAAGAAAAAATGACAGTCAAATGAGTAGGTGGTGAGAAATAATCAAACTCAGGGATGAAATCAATAACATAGAAACAAAAATTCAAAGAATAAATTAAACAAAGAGTTGTTTCTTTGAAAACATCAGTAAGATTGACAAACACGTATCCAAACTAACTAAAAGGCCAAAATAGAATATCCAATTGCTTAACTTAGTGATAAAATGGGNAGCAGAACAACAGATATNGAAGAAACCCAGAGAATCATAAGAACATATTTTAAAAACCTATATTCCACCAAATTGAAAATCTAAAATAATGAATAATTTCTTGATATATACCTTCTACAAAAGTTAAATCAAGATCATATAAGCATTTTAAACGGCCTATAACCCCTAGTGAAATAGCAGCAGTAATTAAACAGCTACCAACCAAATTAAACTCAAGACTACATGGTTAGGAAATAATTCTACAACAGTCCAATGAAGACTTAACCCAGTACTCTTAAAATTATTTCACAACAATAGAAACAGAATGAACATTGTCAAATTCATTTTATGAGGCCAGAGTTATCCTGATACTTAAGCCACATAAACACCCAACANAGAAAGAGAATAACAGACCAGTTTCCCTCATGGACATAGATCCAAAATTTTTTAATAAAATTCTTGAAAGCTGAATATTAGAACACATCGAAAAGACCATCTATCATTATTAAATAGGCTTCATCCCAGGAATGAAGATGGGGAAGTTGTTCAACATACAGCACAGTGATGAATATAATACATCATATAAATAGACTGAAACATAAAGCACACATGACCATCTAATAAGATGCAGAAAATGCCTTTAACAAAATCTAACACTTTTCATGATAAAAGTCCTGGAAAGACTAGAGATACAAGGGACATGCCTCAATATAATAAAGANAATTTGCATCAAGCATACATAAACATACATGAGAAGAAAATCAATTTCCACTAAGATAAATAACAAGAAAAGGTTGCCCACTCTCTCCATACCTCTTCAAAATAATACTTGAAGTCTTAGCAAAAGCAATAAGACAACTGAAGGAGATTGAGGATACAAATAGAACAAGAAGAAGTCAATGTATCTTTATTTGCAAATGNTAAGATAGTATACATAAGCAAACTTAAAAATTGGACAAGGAAACTCTTACAGTGATAAACATTTTCAATAAAGTAGTAGTATATAAAATTAATATACAAAATCCAGTAACTTTCCTATGTAAAAGTGACAAAGGTATTGAGGAAGAAATCAGGGAAATAATACCTTTCAAAATTGCCTCAAAAGCAAAAAAAAAAATAATCTTGGTGATAATTCTAACAAAGAAAGTGAAAGATTGTATTAAAAAAACCCACTAAGACATTGAAGAAATAAATTGAAGGTGACATAAGAAGATTGAAAGATCTCCCAGGTTCATGAATCAGTAGGATTAATATAGTAAAAATGGCCATCATACTAAAAGCAATCTACAGACTCAGTACAATCCCCATCAAAATTTCAATACAATTCTTCACAGAACTTGAATGAAAATTTCAGCTTCATGTAGAAACACACACACAAAAAAAAAAAACAGAATAACTAACATGATCCTGAATAATAATAATACAACTGGTGAAGGTACTATCATCCCAATCTCAAATTGTAGTACACAGCTATAATAATAACTGCATGATATCAGCATAAAAACCAACATGTTGATCAAGGACACCAAGATCAACAATTAATAAATGAGGTCTAATATCTAATGTATATATAGAGAACGCCAAAAAAAATCAAGTGGACATCAAGAAAATAATAACCCAATTAAAAGTGGGGTACATATCTAAACAGAGTATTCTCAAAAGAGGAAACTTAAATGGCTGAGAAGTACTTAAAGAAATATTCAACATCCTTAGTCATCAGGGAAATGCAAATCAAAACAACTCTGAGATTCCATTTTACATCTGGNAGAATGGCCAAGCTCAATAAAACAAATGACAGCACATGCTGGTGAGTATCCCACTATTGGTGGGAGTACACACTTTTACAGTCACTATGGAAATCAGTGTGATGATTCCTTAATAACCTGGGAACTAATGTACCTCATGATCCAGCTATGCTACTTCTGAGCTTATACTCAAGGGACTTGACATCCTACTACAGAGACACTTTCTCAACCATGTTCATTGCTGATCTAATCATAACATCCAGAAATTAGAAACAGCCTAGGTGTCTGTCAATAGATGAGTGGAGAAAGAAAATATGGCACATTTNCACATTGGAGTATTACGCAGTTGCTTAAAAAAATGAAATCCTTTTGTAAATGGATGGAGCTAGAAAAAAATAATTCAAAGTGAGTAATCCAGGTACAAAAAAATCAAATCAAATATGGTATATATTTGCTTGTATGTGGATGTTAACTGTTAAGTCTATGATAATCAGTCTACAGAGGTCAGGTATAGAGTAAGGGACTAGGGTAGAGAGATGGATCCCCCTAGAAAGGGGACATAGAATAAATAGTTATAGATGTACAAAGCTAGGGAGACTGTAACAGAAGGATCAAATGGGAAAGGGGAAGAAAGACAGGGGTGAGAGGGGGAATATGAGGACAGCTAAACCTGAGGGCCATTTGAGGGATCCACAGAAACCTTAAACAGTTTAAGCTTCCTAAAATATATACATATATGAAGNTTTATCTAAATAAAACCATCAAATAATGGGGAGGATGGAAACCTAACTGGACATGTCTCTTTACCAAATGAAACCTCCAGTTCTAGGAATGGGTTACATTTAATCAAGTTGTTTGCCAAATGGACCCATGGAAACACCAAATAACCCAGTCTATTGCCATGGCTATTGTTCTTTACAAGCTGACTTTAAAGCCTTGTGGCTGAAGACAACACCTATACAACTAATTGAAAAAGGAAGAAGTTGAGCTGCAGCCTATGAAGTTCAGCCTTCACGTCTATGGTCTAGAGTTTATACGGGAAGGTACTCTGAACAAAATCAAAGGTGAAAGGTAAATATCAATGCAGCAACAAACTCTTCCATCTACAAAGATGGCCTGTCTTCAAGATGAGTTACTGTAATAGTGGCACAATGCTTGTAGGATTAACCAACCAATATCTGAGCAAATTTAAGGCCCACTCCATGAGATGGAACCCATCTCTGACACTTCTAGGTGGCCAAGAACTGTAGACTAGATAGGTCAAGGACCTAGGGAAAACCAAATACGACTGTTCTGCTAAGGGAACATAGCAATAAAATGACTCCTAATGGCATTCTGTTGTACTCATAGATCACTGCCTTGCTCAGCTGTCATCAGAGAAGCTTTCTTCTGCAGCAGATGGGAACAAATACAGAGACCCACAGGTAGACAATGTGCAGAGAGTGAGAGATCTTAGAACACNCAGTTCTAAATGGAATGTCTCNATCTAATCCCTCCCCTATAGGCTCAAGGAGGGCTGGGGAAAAGGAGACAGAAAGAGTGTAAGAACCAGAGTGGATGGAGGACACCAAGGAAACAAGGCATTCTAAACAGAGCATACTGACCCACGCATGAACTCACAGAGATTGTAGCAACATGCACAGGGTCTGCACATGTCTGGGCCTGATGGAATTCCAGTGCTGAGNTGGGAAGTAGATACAAGCTATGATCTCTAACCCAGAAGCTAGGTCTAATCGATAACTGCTTGCAAANGAAAAATTATTTTTCTCCAATGGAAGCTCACTGGATATACAAACCAATTGTAAGGGCGGGCCCCATACTCAGCAGTAGATAGCCAACACTAAGTGGACTCAGTGGTATTTAGGGGGGCTCTTTGTCTCATAAGGCTTTGTCAGAGCATTTTTTTAAAGTTACAGATCCTTTTTATGGTTTCCTATTTGTGTTTTTATGACATTTAGGTAGTATGTGTGCAAATGTGTATATTTCTTTGTCTTTATGTGTTTCTTATCCTTTTTTCCTTTTTTTGGCTTTTTCTTCTGTTTGTTAGTTTTATCCTATTCTGGTTTGTTTTATCTTATTTTATTACTATTATTATTGTATGTCTGTTTTGTTTTAATGAGTTCAAAAGGATGTGGTTTTTTTTTTGTAGTAATTTTGGGAAGTGAAACCATAATCAGATTATATACTATGAAAAAAAATATTTTCAATAAAAAAGAAAGAAAAAATAACTATTCTGAAACACTAGTTCTCAAACTTATATGNAATTATAATTACCAGGAATCATAAAAAGGGCTGAAATGAAAAAATATATTATTTTATATATTATATTTAATCTGTATCTGTATATAGACACACACAGAAAAAGAATAGACAACATAGCATGTATAGGTGAACACACAGTCTAACCTCTAATATTAGCACAGAAATGATATTTGAACTGCCATCCAGAATACAGGACATTATTTGTCTTCCAATACTAATCAGTAAAAGTAAAGTTCCCATCTTCTACATAGAATTGTAATGGCATGCAGAACGTACACGACATAAACTTTACAATGCCCAGGATACAGTCAAAATACTCATCAGGCAAAGATGCAAGGATCTGCTATCTCTGGCTAAGTTAAGAAAAATGCAAACTCCAAGCCCACTTAGACATAGTAACTGACAGAAACCTTAAAGTTTAAACAGCTTTTGTAACTATGCCTAACAGGATAAAATAAAACCTCCTTTAAAAAAAGTATTTCTTAGAATTTTGTATGTGAATATGCTGTATTTACATCCCTTCCACTGCTTCCTGTCCTTGCTCCCACTCCTCCCATGCCACCCCCTACTACCACAAACCATATTCAAGAA
>LZPO01097679.1:13146-26087 GCA_001675575.1 Neotoma lepida
AAAAAAAAATCTTGTCATTTTATAACAGGAACATTAGTAATGTGGAGGCTTCTTTTCCATGTGTTACCATTTCTTTCCCAGATTCCACAGGCCCCAGTGAGCAAAACAGAGATCAATTTCTCAGGCATTGCATTCACTCTGCTCCTCAAGCATTCCCCAGGTCCTTGTGAAAGTTCAGCCAGGGCTTCTCATGCCTATTCATGAGCATGTTGCTCTCAAGTCTCTAAGGATTCGGTTCTTACTCCTCTTTATTCTATCTGTGTCTTCTGTTGCTTCTGCTTCTGGTGCTCCCTAGGCTGCTGGGGCCTCAAAGTTTAGAGTATAATNTTTTCTACGTGATTTACTCATTTTCAGAATGAACCACACTCCTACACCTCCTCCAAAGCTTTCACACAAAATTAAGGGCAGAGAATAATGAGGTACATATATCTTACTCTGGCAAGCTTCTCATGTTATAATGATAAGAGACGTAGATGTACTATTTGATATTCTGTCACGAATAATATTATGTTAACACAGAGTTTATCCAAAGTTGTAACACGAATTGCTAAATGGTCTTATTAATAAAAAAAATCTGGAGCCAGATACTGGGGTAAAAGCTGAAAGATCAGAGAGGCAAATCAGCAAAGCCACTAGTTCTTACCCCTACAAAATCCTCCTCGAAAGGAAGAGACTTCCTGTTTACTCATGCCTCATATACCTTTTCTATGCCCTGCCATCTTACTTCCTTCCTAGTGGTGGGATTAAAGGCATGTGCCACCATGCCTGGCTCTGTTCCCAGTGTGGCGTTGAACTCACAGAGATCTGGATGGATCTTTGCCTCCCGAATGCTAGGATTAAAAAAGCATGTGCTATCACTGCCTGACCTCTATGTTTAGTGTAGTGGCTGGCTTTGCCCTCTGATCCCCAGGCAAGCTTTATTGGGATACACAATGTATCACCACATAAAGTAATTCTTATTAGGAATCCAAGTTCAAGCTTGAAATGAATTACGCGGTCACAACAATTAGTATAATGCAGGGCATTTTGTGAATAACATAGAGTGTAATTGAAGAGTGACATCAGCATGTCTAGCTCACCTCAGGCATGGAACTAGTCTTAGCTGGAGGGTGAGCTTTAAATCCCAAGGTGAACTCTTGGACTTCTCTTGAAGTCCAAGAGAGCTGCCGAGAGACAAAACACCTGTTTTTCCTGGCTGATTCACATGGATCCCATGGGAGGGAGGAGAGCATTCCAGCCTCTACAAGTACTTAAAGTACTTGAGCTTTTGTTCACACACTTACTCTACCTGTCAAAAATTCAAGCAAAGGTCAAGTATGTTAAAATTGAGCAGTGGACTTGGAACATTCACAGAAAAGAATAAAGAAGTCACTGTAAATTTTTTTTTCTATTATGTGGGATCCCTCATGGGGGAATTCTTTGACTTGTCCTTGTTCCTTTCATTGGGGAGATCCCCTAATCAGCTGCTTGTCCTTTCCACTGAAGAGAAGGAACTTAGGGTGGAGACTCTGTCAACTGTCACCACTCCAACAACAGAGTTCTCAGAAGTAATGCACAGGGCAATTCATTTTCTCCTAGGGTGTGGCTTCAAGTTTAAGCCAAAACNTTTGTCAATAACAGAGGGCTTCTGTTCCTGTGGGTCCAATCTCCTTCACTCCCTGAGATCTCCAAGGATGGCAGCAGTTGAACAATTCTCACTCTCTTCCTCATTCACTCAAGACCTTGTTGACTCTGACCCTAGGTTTGTCTCAGGTACAACACTAAAAAGATAATGAAGTATGGAGGCAAAAACATCACTAGGCTCTCCAGCACCCTCAAATTCAAGCTGCTCTGGGGCTCATTTACAGTAGAATGTGAGCACTTCAACTATCTTCTAGAAAGTGGCTCTCACCGTGAGGATTGCAGCAAGAATCCCCTTCCACTACATAGGAAAACACAGCAACTTGTGGTGATTGGCGGGCTGGCTTCTTTTCTAGGAGGGAAAAAAGAAAGGAGGAGGGGTGAGGAGGAGGAGAAGGAGGAAGAGGAGGAGGAGGAGGAACAAGAACAAGAAGAAAAGTTTCTATCAACAAAGAACATCCCTAGACTGGAAAAAAATGAGGAAGTGGCTTTGATTTCTCTCTACCTATGATTCCTCAATGAATTTAAAACATCCTTTCTGGAGATGTTCCAGCCATCACTATAGTGTATATTTATATTTCTGTATCAAGACTACCTGTCCAGCTAACAAGGTGGGTTATTAAACTATAAAAGAAACTTACAATAACATAGAGAGGGCTTATTATAAGCAAGAAGCAGCATTGACTGGTGGTCATTTTCTCAAAATTCCGAGGTGGAGAATATTTCTATTCATCTCCTAAGCCCTCAGCAAAACTCATTTAAGAAACTCCTGCTGGGCTCAACTTTCTGCTTGTGGGAGAAACACCGGATTAAGTAAAATAACCATTCACTGAGTACCCAAAGCTGTAGACATCCCAGTGAACGTCACCCTCATTAATTTGAGTCATCTCCCTCTGGGCATTTGTCATTTGTACATGGATATTCTGACAAGCACTTGGCACATGCATTTTGTCATGTTGTAATGGAGCAAGTTTCTATTCAATTTTTTTTCACTCCATTTACATGCAGTGAATCAGTCCCTTGCTACATAGATATGTGCTGGGAGCCCTCCCCAGAGCCAAGAGCCATGGAGAACCCGGCTCCCATGGCTGCCAGTGGCTCCTGACAGTGCCTTCCTCACCTTTTAAATAGCAGATAATTTAATTTTTTTCCTCCTATTTGAGAGTGAACCAGATCATTTGCATTGTAAATAAAGCCATGTCTTGCCTTTATTTCCATCATTTCTGATTGCTTTTGGCTGCTTAACTGGGATAATATAATCGCAAGCCATATGAAAGAGAGCAGAGAAAGATTTTAAATAAGTTTAGAAGTAAGCACAAAGCATATCTGTGGCAGGAGCANAAGGCTACTGCATCTCTGGTAGGTAGCAGAAGCCATTGGACATTCTCAGAGCGTCTTCCTGAGGTCATAGGAAAAATGCAACAGCGTCTCCTCCAGGAAGTCCTCTGACATGAACCTGAAACTCCATATGCAGCATCATGCTGGGAGAGAGTGGTATTGTATTCATGGTACAAGACTGAGCAGGTCCTCTCTGCANCCAGACCCTGTGTGAGGGNCTGCTTCTGCTCTGCTTGTCCTGGAACCCAAGTGAAGTCAGAATGGAGTTAATTTCCTGCAATCATCTTTATAGGATAAAGAATGGAAAAATCATTCTTCATAAGGATTTATCTTTGTGGGCTTTAACAGCTTGGGGATAGCAGCCATTCCTCGAAATAGTNAGACGTCACCAAGTTCATCTAAATTTCTTTGGATAGACCTCATTGTTTCTGATATGATGTCCACAGTTATTATTTCTCCAGGGAGTGGTATGCAGAAGAGCCTTTCCAGATTCACGTGAAGATCCTGAAGTTTCTTTCAGAGGCTGTCTGTCCTTCCTTACCTGCTCCAGGTAGCTTNCTGACAATGCCAATGAGCAGCAGGCACTGCATCCCATGTCCTGTCTGGAGACAATGGAGGTCCTCAAGCCACTTCTGGGTCATGTGAAGACATTCAGGAGTGCATCCTCACAGTCTAAGGCAGCTCATTTGACATTCTGCAAAAGTAGAGCTCTCTTCCGGAGAAGGGCAGATGATTGGCGGTGAGGCTCCTGACAGGCCTTATCCCCTAAGTTTACTAGACAACTCTGACACGTAGAGACCAACTAAACCCACCATGCTTTCCCACTCCTTGCCCATTTGGCTGACTGTCTCTCCTTTTTGAATATTTTGTTCTTTAATCACTCTGAGCTGGCTCTTCTCTTACTCAGCCTCTTACGGTTGTTTTCCACACTTTAGTGCCCCTTGGAGCTCCATAACCCTGCTTAGCTAGTTCCCCTAACACCTCAATTTTCCCTAGATCTCCTAACTTTTCCTCTACACTACACTTGCTAAAGATATATCCCTCCAGAGAGCTCCTCTAAGAGGGAGATTCATTGTCTAATGCCTTGTGTACCCCATGTTTGAAAGATAAGTTCTTTATTTCTCTCTGCTTCTTCCCAACTCTTNCTATTCTTCCCTCTGGTAAAGTCCTGCCCATTTGAAGCTCACAGCAAGTATTTTATAGTTGTGAAAACCTCTTCCATTTAACCCAATGGTTCTCAACCTTCTNAATGCTGTGACTCTTTAATGCAGGTCCTCATGCTGTGGTGACCCCCAACCATAAAATTATTTTCATTGATACTTCATAACTGCAATTGTGCTACTGTTATGAATCATAATTTAAATGTTTGTATNTTCTGATGGTCTTAGGTGATCCCAGTGAAAGGGTCATTTGCCTCCCGCAAAGGTGTTGAGACCCCTAGGTTGAGAACCAGTGGCTTAAGCCTTCCAGCCTGCTAGAGTTGCTACGTGCTTAATCNTTGTGAATGTGCCCAAGGTTANACAAATGTAGAACTCTAGCTTTTGTTTAAAACTAAAATGATTAACCATTACNTAGAGCCACACTATTCTTCTGACCTCTCCACATACATATTATTCCTATTCTGCAACCTCTGTCTATTTACCCATCATGCAACAGAAGCTTATCCTCCCACAAGCCATCTTGGTCTTCTTAACAATTTGCTAAAGCTCTTCTGTGCTCCAAGCCTGTGTTTTCTCATGAGTACCTTGGGCTCTACCAGTCTCGCACTCGGTCTCCTGNACTGCTTCTGTCTGCAAGGTATGTGAAAATTACACATGTGCTAGCTGCTGCCTTTGATTCTTTGGANCATCTCTTCCCTTTCAAATCCCCTCCTGTCTCANTTCCACAGAAGAGGCCCCTGTGCAAATCCACCCTCCTCACTGTTTTCATGGCATACAAGAAAGAGTCCTACATGGGGTAGACCAACACCTTGGGTACAAATGCAATGTTTTTTTTTGTCACCATCACACATCTGGTGGTTAGAAACAAACAAANAAAAAAATGACATAAGATCACATTCCAAATTGTCATTTAATCACTTCTTTTATATACTTACAAATGTTTTCTGCAATCACAACTTTTAATAACAAAACCTTCCTAGGATCATAGAATATTTATTTGTTTGGTTGGTTTTTGTTTGTTTGTTTTCTGAGACAGGGTTTCTCTGTGTAGCTCTGGCTGTCTTGGAACTTGCTCTGTAGACTAGGCTGTCCTCAAACTCACAGAGATCTGCCTACCTCTCTCTCCTGAGTGCTGGGACTAATGCCCTACCCCCGCCCCAGGGAATCATAGAATTTTTATGGAAGAGATACTTTAATTTCTTATACCTCTTGTTTAGTTTTTTAAAAACTTTGTTTTTATTTTTGTCAGTTGCAATAATTTTAAACTAGTGAGCATTTACGTTTTGCTACACTGTGCATCGGGTGTAGGCCAGTAGAGAAGTTCTGATCAGCACTGTATTTTGAGAGCTCAGGCAACTAAAGTCCTTACTACGATACAAGTTATGACTGAAGCAGGGCTGTGTGGGTCATTGTCTAGAGACAAATGTCTAACTCATACATGACAATGATTGCCTTCCTTTACAGACACTAGAACCAACCATTACCTGTCCAACCACAAGGAAGCAGAAACATCAGTTTTCTGTGTGCCAGAGAGTGCTGACATGACGCTCTGCCTTAGCAATCATCACATGTTCAGGTAATTGTGTTATGTTCATTCCCATCATAAAGTGATAGAAATACCTCCAAGGTGGTAAAAGGAGCATGCATCTTGGAGCCACACAATGTAGGTTCAAAACTCTCCTCTTCAGCTTGTTAGCTGAGCCTGTGTAGTATCTGGAAACACTTCATGCCTGTGAACCTCAAATCTAGTAACTGGTAAACAGATATTTGAAAAGGGAACTGAAAGGATTCAGTGCACTAGAGCATAAGACATGCTTATTGCCATTTTGAGCAAGAGAAGGTCACTCTGCATATGTTAGTTTCCTCTCTTTTCTTCACTGCCATATTAACTTGTTGTTTTATTTCTTTTTGTCCTTATAGCACTTATGATCATGGATTTGCTCCTTGCCTTGGTTTTTAAAAATTGGCCTTATCAACACCCGAGAACAGTCACCTTTGTGCTATAAAATACTGTAATTTCATCAATATTTCCACCAGAGTTACATTCTCCAGGGTTCCATTGTTAAAGACTTCCTTTTAATCTTTATAAGATTTTTTCTCTTAATCTTTATAACATCAATGGATTTAAATAATTTGGGGGTTATTCCTCATTCTGGCCTGACTATAATTCTGTCAGTTTGAAAAGACTCTACTCTATCTCATTATGTAAAATATAAACGCTTCCAAGATAAGGACCTCCATTGTAAATCTTTATACTACAAGAATACAGGGAACATTTTGTATTCCATCATATGTACACTATCTGGTATAAAGGAGTTAACTAGAAGTATTGGTTTGCTAAGGCTGCTGTATGTAACATCATAACTAATAGGAGGTTGAAAGAACTGAAGTTTCTAAGTGGTGGCACACATCTGGAATCCAGCACTTGGTAGGCAGGGCTAGGAACATCAGGAGGTAGAGACTGATGATTGACTACAGAAGAAGTTTGAGGCCAGCCTAGGCCTATTTTAAAGAACAAAAGCAAACAAGAAAAAAGTGATGAAGGAGAGTAGGTTTCCTCTGAGAGGTGTGTGTGACAATCTGCCCCTGTGTTTCTCTCTGAGAGTCACATAGTTTTCTGGCTTGTTTGACCACTAGAAGTTATGAAATCAGCCCAAGCAATTCGATTTGTGAAGTTTCACTGGGAGTGAATATGAACACAGGCAAATTCCTGGTTCCTGTAGGACTTCAGTACTTACAAATGTGCCGGCAAAGAACAGATCTTCCTTCTACCTTGAATGTCAGGGCTCTGCAAGCATGAGCAGGTATTCAACTAGTTTCCTAGAGGGACTTTATAGGTGCCAATTTCATTTAAGAATTAATGTCTTGGTCCCTAGTTATGGTCATACCACAAAGGCATTAGACAAAGTAAATTCTCAAACACTCCATTTCAAGTAAAGGTTTTATTACACAATAGATTTGTCTAAATATATCCTGTTGAAAAAGAGGTTAGAGTCTCACTGAACTTATGCAAATAAATATATTGACATGAAAAGTAAGGAAATCTAATCAAAATACTTGTTTCTGAGTTCTGAGATATCAGGAAGGAAATAATAACACTCAAAGAATGTTTTATATCAAGCCTCAGAAATATTTCATACTAAATTGAGAGAGATTGAGAGAGAGAGAGAGAGAGAAAGAGAGAGAGAGAGAAAGACAGAAAGAGAGATCTATCAATAGAAAGAAGAAAGGGATTTGGGCTTGAGGAATATCTAGTTAAATATGAGACATTAAAACAATATCAGTATTTCAAAGCAAAGAAACACAATTTATTTCCCTTCTTTTCAATCCAAGTTGATAAATGCTTTTCTGCAAGTGCTTCTGCCGGCAGCTGCTTTCATAAGACCAACTTATTCGGGATTGACAAGAGCTCTGGAAATGCTTTGTCAGGGTTGTCTGAACCATGACAGTTCCAAAGTCCACACTGTAAGAAGCATAGTTAGGCATAGCAGCTTGTTGGGCTGCCTTGACAAAGCACTGTAGATTGGAGCTTTAAACAATAGATATTTGTTTCCTGACATCCCTCAGGATAGAAAGTCCATGATCAAGGAGTAAGCAAGGCAAGCACTTCTGAGATCTCACGCTCTGTGTCCATGCNGTCACTCTTTGATGTCTGTAGCCTAATCTCTTTCCTTCAGGACAACAGTTATGCTACCTTAGACCTCATGATGATGGCCTTTCTATACCGTGCCCCCTTAAAGACCCTATTTCCAAACACATTCTCCTGAGGTTAGAACTTAAAGATATGAATTGGCAGTGGAAGTGATAATTCAATTCATAACATTAAGTAAGAAGTTCTCAATGTACCCTTCATTGACAACTAAATGTATGCCTTCAGTCAAGCGTGAGGTGAAAGTCAAAGCAACTTGCTGTCATTAGTTAAGACTGAATAGATACTAATTCATCAAGTGGTCAGTGCTATTGTCATGGAAAAATAGTAAAATTTTCCACTGAATAAATAAAATGTGTAATTCTGTTAACTGCATTAAATTATTATTTCTATTCAAAGTAAAGATGTATTATAGAATGACAAATTTTTAAGGCCTTATAATCCATCTTGTCAAAATATATAATGTATAAAACATANTTATGAATGAGCAAGATGGCTCAGCAAGTAAATACATTTGCTCTTAAGCTTCAGATCAGAACACTGATACATAAGAATGAGAAAGGGTGGAGTTCATACTGACCCAGTTTAGATGCAATTTAATTACAATGACAATAACAAAAATGATTTAAAATAAACTTTAAGAATACAATTAGAAGAAACCACAAGAATTCACAACTGAGAAACTTTTGTTACTTGTTTAAAAAGACAAGGACATTGCAAAGTCATTAAGAACCACAGAGACTAACCTGGCTGAGATAATAAAATCCTACTTTCCAGCAAAATTACCCAATGAATGAAGAATACTGTCTTTAGCTTTTGTTAAAAACAGACTGAATATTCTAAAACCAATCAATCATGGGTAGGTTTTGAAAAGTGGAACACTAGTCTTGTTTTGCCGAAACACTTCAACAAGTGAACACATTGAAACCAAATTCTTCCTCTTCTGATCATGACAGAGGGATAGAGAGAGNATTCACCTCCTCATATTGAACTATAGGACACTGGACACAAGCTATGGAACAACTATTTTTTTCAGACGTGGGATAAAAGCAAGAACAGTATATGATCCCTGAAAGAAGGAAGGTGAGCTCTGTCTTTGCCTCAGATTATTGCAGAGAAATAGTTGAACTCATAGGTAAAATCTTCCGATGAAGATACTTTTGGGCTAAGACTTTATTACTTCTGGAGTTCTTCTCAACATTTAGTGAAGAAACAACACCAATGATACATAAACCATGTTGATACCATGTTAGATATCATTTCATAAGGCCAATCTTAACCGACAACAACAACAACAACAAATGCCTCTATCATGGATTGGAGTACCAAGCAGAGAGTTTCAAGTCAAAATCCTTCATGCATATGGAAAGAAGCGTCCTTAAAATTTTAACAAGTCAGCCGGGCGGTGGTGGCGCACACCTTTAATCCCAGCACTCGGGAGGCAGAGGCAGGCGGATCTCTGTGAGTTCGAGGCCAGCCTGGGCTACCGAGTGAGTTCCAGGAAAGGCTCCGCCAAAGCTACACAGAGAAATCCTGTCTCGAAAAACAAAAAACAAAAAAACAANANAAAAAAAAATTTAACAAGTCAAGACAAGCAATTCATAGGAATGTAACCATAGTGAAATGTTATTTATTTCAGTGATGCAAGTTTAACGTCAGAAAAATCAGTTACTGCATTCTATCATATTAATAAACTATAAAATAAAAACATGCCCTTCCATAAAGACATAAAGAAAATCACTTGCCCAAGTTGAATGCTCACTAATTACTTTTTAAAGTTTTAAATCATAAACTCAGCTTCCTCAACTAGTAGAAATTAATGCTAACATCATGAAAAAAAATTAAGCACATTCCACTAAAGAAAGGACAATGTGGTCAAGGATATATGCTCTTACCACCTCCATTCAACTCTGTAATAGAGATACAAAAGAATGCAATAAGGCAAGAAAACAAGGCATGATGAGAGGTAAAATAAAACATGCAAATGAAGAAAAAAGATTCATAGACAATATACATGCCAGGTTACTGCATAAAATTGTGAATAATCCTCTAAAAAACATTCAAACTAACAATGGGAATTTAATGAAGATAAATAACAAACAAATGATATATAGAAATTATTTGTATTTCTCTATAATAGTAATAATTAGAAATTGAAACAAACAATAACATTCATAATGACATCAACATACAAAGTATTGTAACAAAAACTGTGCACAAGACTCACATACCAAAAGTGCTAAGACAACCAAGTAAATGGGAATACACAAACCTATATGAATGAATCTCTTAATGTTAGAAAGTATGTGATCTAATTTATTAGCATTTGCTGAAAGGAGAATATATTTACAATTTACACCACAAGAAATATATATTTTTCTCAATCACAACCATATAAGCACAAAAAGAACACNCAATATCAATTCTACATCCCTAGTCATGAGTAAAAATAAATATAAAAATTTTCCTGTCTATCTCAAAAGGCTGTTTTCCTATGTAATGGAATAAAAAATTTTCATAGTTTGAGCTTAATGAAAATTAAAAAAACAAAAGACCAATCATTTCAGTTTCTCTGTTGTATCTCACTTGACCAAAGTAACCCTTTACTACTCACCACAGAGGGATAATTAGATGATCAGAGATCTTGAAAAAGACTCGATTATCACTGTCCCCAACAGGCAATGGGTTATTAGTTCTGTACAATCTGTATTCTAGGAGCAGATTGNTCTCCTGAGCATTCAATTGAGTTCAAACAGGTACCCTGGTACCCACAAGTCTCTGAGACCAATTGTAGAAAGACACAATGCCCAAGTCTTTACAAGTGAGTCCATTCCTTTTATAGTCACAGCTAATCTGTGATCTAATAACTATTAATCACTATCCTGACTCTATAAAGGAATGAATCTCTGGCCTTGATATAAGGATGTATTGGTAGCCCAACAGGTGCATCTAGAAACTAAAAATAAAAACACAGAGGAATAGGAAAATAAAGAAAGAAATAAAACAGGGGATAGATTCTACTGCTACTTTGAATTCACTTGAGGAAGCCCAAAAAATATGCCTGGCTTGAAGGACTTCATGACCAGTACTTCTCTTACAACATAGTTTACTGTTTTATTTTATTTTATTTTATTTGAATGAGTGTTTTGACTGTATGTATGTCTGTACACCACATGTGTACCTGGTGCCCATAGAGGCCAGAAGAAGGTGTTGAATCCCCTANAACTTGAGTTACAGATAGTTGTAAACTGCCATATAGGTGGTAGGAATTGAACCCTGGTCCTCTGGAAGAGAGCAGCCAGTGCTTTTCAGCACTGAGCCATCTTTCCAGCCCCTCTTAAAACATAATTCATTTAATTGCTCTGAGTTTGATGTGATTCTACTGNNATATTAATACAACAATCTCAAAATCTATTGTTTAAGAGTTGTATAACTTTGAAAAGATTAAAAGCATGTTCTATTTAGCTGCTATAATTAAAACACCACAAACTGAGTGATTTACANAAAACAAACACTCCCCGCAGTTCTGGAGGCTAGGAAACCCAAGAGCGAGGTTTTAGCATCTTCATCTTCTGGAAATGACCCATCTATACAAAGCAACACCTTTTAGGGACTCCTTTAGAAGGGAACTGGAGCCTGATCTCTTTCATAATGGTTATATCTTTATGGATTGACCAATTCCCAAAGACCCTAGCTTCTAATACCACCATTTCCAGGGNTAAGGCATCAATGTATACAAGGATTTAGAAACCATACCAGTGATCATACAAATGCATTTTACTCATTAATAAAAAATGACAAAACAGGTGTTAGCATAGGTACTGAGAACACTTCAAGAGTGTATTGTAGAAGATCCAAAGATAACTTAAACCTGGTAATATCCAATAGGCCATAAAACTGTAGACTTTTGATCTCTGATCTTTTTTATTTCTTTTTAAATATTTATTTTATTTTTTAAAGTATGTATATGTGGGTGGGGTTGAGGGTGGGTATGTGCACATGTGACAGTCCCCCCAAAAGGCCAGATGTGTCACAAATGGGGCTACAAGTGGTTGTGAGGTACCTGACATGGGTGCTGGGAATCAAACTTGGATTATCTGGAAGAACAGTATGTGTTCTTAACTACAGAGCTGTCTCTCCAGGCCTCTTTTTAATATCTTCTAAAGAAAGTCCATAGTGACACAGTATAGGTCCTTATCAAAATAAATGGCAAACNGAAGAAAGGTACAAAGATATATCCTCTACAGAATTAAATAATTCTTGGATGAGACCAATAGAAAGGGTTCAAGTGACAGTTTCCTTTTCTCAAAATTTTCATATTTTGAACATTTTTTCTTAATAGTTCCAAGGTAAGTATTTGGTTTTGGCATGAACTACCAAAAGGGAAATCTTCTCTTCAAAGTAGATTTCCCGACCCTCCAGTACCTACACAATTAACTGAAATGAAATACCAAGATGCAGATCAAAGAAATAGCTCATGATACAGATCTGTGGAACCAAAAGAATCCACTGTGTGTATCATCCAGCTGGAACTGGTATATACTAAAGTATATTGCTAAGTACCTCTAAAGCTCTCAAAATTCATTTCATTTTTCATTTTTATTACAGAATTATTTGTTCAAAAGCATTATTCATTGGAAACCTAATGAAGTGAAACAAACATATGGAGCTGTCCTTATTGGATCTTTTGTGGAGACAGAGGACTGGGATGTTTGCTCCCATAGTGACCCTTACTTGGTCTTTAATGTTCCATACATTGTTCCACAGAACCCCTGTGGCTCTGAAGTGTGCTTAACAATTTGTAAAGTCTAACCCAGTTACCTTAAAAATAATAAAATACTAGTCAAAAATAACTTAAGTTTTTGNAATCCATGTATGTTCTTCTCAAAGTTCATAGATATTGGGACCAGAATTGAAATCAGAACACATTTGTAAATTCTCCATCACCTCCTCACAAACACTCATCAGTTTTCTGTACACTAACAACGCATTCACTTTCTTTGGCCCATCACTCCTCAAGTGCAAAAGGGAGTCCTGTTTGTTTTCCGTGCTATTAAATGGTATTTTTGTTATCTTTCAGAGGGACCATTCAACACCCAACTCATGCTATTTGATCATTTTCATCTGCTTTATCTGGTAAATGAAAAGTCCCAAGGAAAGGTGTCTAGGGGCTG
>LZPO01097679.1:35814-52204 GCA_001675575.1 Neotoma lepida
TGTTAGAAGAACCAGGTAGCTGACGCACAGAAGCTGCTGTCCTGTGTCAGATGATGACAATGTTGCTTCTGTCATTTTTATTGGTAATAACCTCTTCTGTCCACTTGCTAAGAAAGCTTTCAAGAAACACACTGCTGANGGAGAGTTTTCCTCTTTGTTTAGTTCACTCCATTCTCAAGCAAATTTTTCAACCCTTGCTGATTCTGTTGGAACATGTGCAAATTTCATTACTCCTCAGACTCAGAGTCCTCCTACCTCAGAGCCATTCCAAAGCTGTGNCAGGACACGAGAGTCCACTGACAGCATATAACCTCTTCTATGAAGCTAAGACTGAGNGTCCTGGCTTATGCTGTAAGGCAGATCTTGCACAGCATACGTGCTTATAAATGGAATCACCTTCACCCAAGATATCATCTTTATTGTTCTGACTTCTCTCCGTTTCCTCCCGAGCACTGGCAAGATGTGCTAGGTATTTTCTTCTCACTTAGATACCAAAATAAAGTCTCTTCCAAACGCCTGGCTTCTGAGTTCTGATGCCAGGGTGTGGGAGCCAGCCCCTGAGTCATTCAGCTGGAAGCTGAGCTGAGGGGAGGTGGTTTTCATTTCAGGAACTAGAGTTAGCTTCCTGGAGACCAAACACAGCGGCATCAATAAACAGGTAGACAGGAGGTTGTAATAAAAAAGGAACTTAAGCTTCACTTTAAGTATTAACTAGAGAGGATAGGATGGTCAAACACAGCTGAAGAATAGGATGCTTCTCTGCAGGAAGAACATGCTCAAGATGGGAAGCAAAATTCGGATGTTTCTGCTACCACATAACTAACATGGGTAGAAATAGCACATTCTTAAATGCACTGTTCTTTTTATGGAAATAGCCCAGATATTTCCTAATGGGTGTTTTTATGGACCATTTTCTTGTATTCATTCTGTAAACATTTAAATTTTAATAATTTTTTTGCTGTGCTAGGAATAGGATCCAAGGTCTGTGGTATACTAGATGAGTACTCTATAACTGAGCCACATGTTAGCCGTCCCCTGTAAGCATTTCTAAGTACTACCTACATGCCAGATGCTGAGGATACAACAGGCAAGAAGACACCAAAGTATTTTGATGCCATGGAGTTCTAGCCTAAAAAATAAACCCCAAACAAGGAACACCAAAGGCCCATGAAAGAGCTGTGACTCCAGTCTGAACCTTCTCAGACTATTTCTTCAGCTGCATGAGGGGCTGTTGACTGATCCTGTATCACTTGCTTGCTGTGTGCACTTTGAGTAGAGTAAGTGAGCTACTCTACTCTGCACATAAAGTAGGGCACAATACCTGGCTTCAGGTCAGTTTTCCTGTGTGTGACATATTCCCATTCCCACTGTGCTGGAAGGTCAAAGGACCAGAATCTGTCATCAGCTTGTTCATCATCATTCCCAAGGTTGAGAGTAATTCCTGAAATAAAAGAGGTTCTCAACAAATACTTACCAAATTACCAAAATTTTTAAGACTCTAACATTGTGACTTACGTGTATTANGTATTACGTGTATTACAAAGGAAGTGAACAGGGTCTTCTAAAAAAGAAGANTGCGAGGGCAGGAATGCCATAGATAAGAAGGATATCTTCTGCAGAGACCACAGCCAAACCTTAGGTGGACCTTGGGAAATCCTGTGGAAGATAGGGAGGAAGGATTATGGGAGCCAGAGGGACTAAGGACACCACATGAAAAACACACAGAGTCAACTGACTTGGGCTCCTGGGGGCTTACTGAGACTGAACCATCAGCCAGAGAACTTGCATGGGACTGACCTGGACCCTCTGCACAAAAGAAGCTCTGGCTTCTTTGTCATGCTTGTTTGATGTCCAGGGTAGATTCATCAGATTGGGAAATACAATCCTTTGGGGGAGCAGATAACATGTTTATATTGCACAATATCTTCTACTGAAAAACAACATCAGTTCCCTCTGTTTTCTTCCAAAACTCGGCTTGATCTTCTTATGGGACTCCTGGCAGAGGNAGCAGGGGNTGTCTCTGACTATGTTGCCTGCTCTTGGGACCCCTGTCCTCCTGCTAGGTTGCCTTATCCTGCCTTAAGAGGAGGGTAGGTGCCTAGTCTTGCTGCAACTTGGTACGCTATGGCTGGCTGATGTACATGNGAGGCCC
Source organism: Neotoma lepida (assembly GCA_001675575.1). Taxonomy (NCBI): domain Eukaryota; kingdom Metazoa; phylum Chordata; class Mammalia; order Rodentia; family Cricetidae; genus Neotoma; species Neotoma lepida. The sequence continues at coordinate 37,967 of LZPO01097679.1, forward strand.
TCACTTTTCTGAAGAGAAGGGAGAGGGAGTGGATTGGGAGTGAATGGGGGGAGGGACTGAGAGGAGAGGAGGGAGAGAGAGAGGGAAAACTGTGATCAGGCTGGAAAAAATTAATTAATTGATTAATTAATAAAAAAGAAGGATATCTTTGTGAGGAGCTAGGTGGGGAATATTCCAGAAAAAGTAACGAGTTCGAATGTACTGTGTCAGGGGAAGCTTGCTGTATGGTGGTCGTTGGTGTCCCTGTATATCCTGTGGTGCCACCAGTGCCTGCCTGCTGCCTTTCCCTTTCTCCTTTTTTAAATCTATTTCCATACAAGGCAGTGCCTGGTTGTTCTCCATTGGAGTACCTCTCCAACAGAACACCTCCTTTAAGCCAGAGTGTTGAAATGTAGGAGAACAGGAAGTGGTTCCTCAAACACTCCCACTCGCCAAAGGATCTGGCTAGCTGCCATGTGATCACACCAGGATTCCCACGCATCTCTCCTTACTTCAACTTCTCTAGATTTCGTGTCCCTTCCTGAGGACAGCTTGGAATTTCCAGAATTTGTCCTTGTGTTTAAGGGAAGAGCTTGGGTTTTGGCTCAGAAAACTCACTCCTTGTGAGATTCCTATATTCTGTTTCCATCCCTTGAGACCATAACTCTTCTAAAAGGTCTGACTTTCATGACTTTAGAAATGGTGACATGTTTTCAATGGAGATTTGTATTTANCTCCTAGTAATACACATCAAGCACACTTCCCTCTGTCTTTATGATTGGGACCATGTGGAGTCTAGNAGCATTTACCTGTGACTAGAAAGACAGTAAGGAACACAAGCCTTGGACTCCTCCTGAGAGATAATGAAGTGGTCAGGTCACAGATGTGCCCAACTAGAGAGTGAGACACTTCAGCTTCCATCATGCCATTCCCTAAACTGTCCCCTCTCACCATCTGTTTTTTCAGATGTGTGGTTTCCTAGNCATNCTGAGGAAAGAAATGAGTGATGGTTCTGCCGTTCTCCAACAACCAGTGTGAAGTAAGAGAACAAGAGAGGCTCTAAGGGAGGGCTCTGGAGTCTTTGTCATCCTTGTTTGATGTCCAGAGTACATTCATCAGGTTGGGAAATACAATCCTTTGGAGGAGCATATAAATGTTTACATTGCACAATATCTTCTACAGAAAAACATCAGTTCCCCCTGTTTTCTTCCAAAACTCAGAGGATGTTCTTGAGGTCAAGGGTTCTAGTCCCAAGGGCAACCTTTTGTGCCTTTGGAAGTCCTCCTGGCCTCAGCATCCTTGCCTACAAAAGAAGGCCTTAGGCTTGGCATGTGTTCCAGTTCTGAAACATTCCATGAATCTCTTTAAAACAAGCACAGACTTGTGGGTGCTCTTCTGGCATTCCCGGAGAGGAATTTGCCCTGTTGGGCTTGTGTTTGGAGAGCAGTGTTTGGTGTGGTTATATCAGTAGCACATATCTAATGCACATATCTCACTGTAGCGGGTCCAGATGNGATTTTCATTAGATTGTTAAAAGAAATTATGTGTGTGCACATATATGTAAACACATAGGCATANGCAATCGACCCTTGAGTATTGATAGACTGATGTGGCGAACATGNGATGCATAGTTGTTTAACATCTTGCTTATCTGAAACAGTCCAGACTCACAACAACTAATGACAATTAGCCTGTAGATAGAACTATAGGACAGTCTAGAGTCAGCTAGAGTCAGCTCTTTCCTCATCAAGGCACTGAGGAAGCACATGGTCAGACACAGCTGGGCAGTTATTTCTATCATGATGCTGCTTTTTATCTTCCCAGAACAAGGCAGGCCCTTTCCCGTGCTCTGTACCAGTGTACAAGTGACCTTCTTTAAAGACTGCTTTGGAGAATTGCTGGTGTCTTCTATGATTTCACAGCATCACACATTAAAGTTCAGAGTCTTCATCAGCCGTCTTTATATAACTCGAGCTATTTCCAGTCCTACTTGTGAATGCACAGACTCAGGCAAACGCAAGACTGTGGAGAGCCTGGCTTGTCTCCAGGGCTGACTCTCCAATGTAGAANTGCTGCCACTTGCCTGTTACAAAATACCTTCTTTTCCTCTCCACACAGCTATGGTAAGGCTTCCAGAGACCACCCTGACTCTTGGAGAGAAAAGGACATCTGAACCAAATATTGCCTCAAGAATTATTCCCACTGTGTGGAAACCATTACCCCAAGGGTACATCCTGAGTCCCACCAGCCATTGGTGTCAGAAAGACAGCAGCTGGGAGCAAAATCCCGAACTCCGTGTTCACAGGGATTTCTTGGTGGCCTGGGTCACTCTCACTTGTTTCACATCATGTCGTACTCTCTGGGTTGTGAAGGATTTGTCTTCTTCAGTGGTAAGCACTCAGCGATGCGCTATTTATCAAGAACTAAGGAGGCGGAAGTTCAGCAAATCCTCCTTTTAAAAGTTGGCCCAGAATTATGTAAGTGGGTTGAAACGGATAGTAGAAACAGATGATTTTAATTCATCTCGTCTGCTCGGTACCTGCAGTGCAGCTGCGTGGTTGGTGAGCATCGCCACATGTGTTCCCTTGTGCTCTTCCCACACCCCTCAACTCTGTTGGTGCACTAGCCATCTTTAAGTCATCTTTCTTGAAACATATGTAGACATTTATATATTCCATCAGCAATGGCTTATTTCATATGATCAACCAAAATATACCCATTTTTGTGAAAGTGTNGAAGCTACTGCATGTTTCTTTAGAAACAAAAAATGGAGATACATCCCTTAATTTTCTTCAATGGGTCTCCATGCCCTTTCCTTCAAAATACATGACATCATTCATTATTCTCACCATCTCCNTTACTTTTGCTATNACGTGAGTTTAATGCAGACAGTAGGAGTTGTCTGTCTATGGTACATGAAGATTTACATAATTTAACCCAAGGCTTTTTTATCAGTAAAAAAGAAAATTGTCTTTTTATCGTGTATTATGTAGAAATCACCTTCTCTGTCCCCTCTGCTTGATGACATTCTTATTGAGATGCATAATAGGAAATCTACCAAAATAATAACCAGCATGCATACTCTGCAGAGGCCCCTCAATGGTGGCCCCCAGGATGATTTCTGTCTTCCTGGACCACCTTTCCTTTACAGTGCAGAGCATCAGTGTTCTGAGACACAGGTGACAATCCGAGCTGAGTCATACAGACCACTGCTGCACTGTGTGGGCTGTTCTTGCCTTAGGAATTCCTACCTCTTAGAATAGTTCCTGGGCCTCTACTTCCTAAGCCTGTAAAGAATGAGAAGGGCTCTCTTGTGAGATCACTCATCACCTCTGTTCCCCTCAAATTTTTCTAATGGTATTCCTGAGTGGACTAGGTTGTAGACAGATTGAGAATGAGTCTATGTCTATGGACTTTGATATCTCCTACGTCCCCTGAGGAACATTTCAATTGTTGATTCTACAACAGAAGGACAAANATATCAGCAAATGAAAGTACAGAATTTTAAATAGTGTTTTAATATAACATTTTAAGAGAGTGCTTATTAAATATTAGAGACTCAATAAATACTGCATTTCAATAATTCAATGAGTCATATATTTTTGATGGGCTAAAGTAATTTTCCCTGCCTTGTTTTTCCCAGATGAGTAAAGTATTCAATAACACCAAGAAGAACTCCACCACTGTTTAGATGAAAACAAAATGTAGCGGTTTGTCCTGAAAATGTGACCTGAAAATTGTTATTAATTTATACATAGCATGCTTTGAGCAGTGCACAAATGTTCAGTGATTCCTTTGTCTTCAAAAGCTCCAAGAATGACTTCAAAGTAGTATTTTTTTTTCAACATGGCACCGTATAAAAAGTGGAAGGTATGCTCTGTTCCCTGCTGAGGCTCTGTCTCCTGACTGGTATCAGGGAAAAACATTGTCTTTGTGTCATCCAGGTTGACAGGAAGGCTGCAGTAGAATTTCACCTTGTCTGAGACCTCTACCAGAATGCCCTCCCTATCTCTTCTCCCTGTGTTCTCTGCAGAGGAGCTAACCTCAAGAACACAGCAGCNTGCTCAGCCCACTGTTATTTCAAAGTGCAACTCACATTTGAGAAGGGAGCCTGTGGCAAGCCGTACAAGGTATTAAAACTGTGACTCACTGCCAGACAGAAAAAAGTATTCTCTTCACACACACACCAAAAAAAAGCCATAACATGCTATTGCTAAAATTAAAATTTAAATTTTCTCAAAACAGGCCTNATATGGATGTGCATAAATGGTAGCATTACAACTTAAACCCAAACAAAGAGAGTCGAATTTTCCAGTGGATGCAGGGAAGAACATTAGACAATACTAAATAGCAGTAGCAGAACAGAGATGTTCCCTGAAAAATGATTTAAGTGAGTGATGTCATGGAGTTATGAGAGAAGGNTAGTCTGGCTTTCTTGGCAATGTGATCTTTAAACAAAGTTTGGAAGCAATTTTCAAAAAATTATTGCTCCACAAAAAAATGTATCAGCCATATAANTCAGAAAAGCAGTTAGTCTGCACTCAGAACAGACCCCCCCCCCAGCCTTTTCTCTCTAGTTCATCACAGAACTGGAGCCGATGCTGTCACTCAAGTAGAAACCACAGGCTCTGCTTGACACATGCTACTGGGACTCTCACTTCCTGTTTCATAAAAAGCTTCCCTTCCTTCTGGGAGCTTGCAATCTGCCTAAGAAGCACATATAGATGATAAAATGAAGCAAAAATTCAGGGAGGGAAATTAGGCTTAGGATGATAAAATATTGCTTTGTCTTCCTTCCATCCAGGTAGTTGCTGAAGATTGGCTAGAGCAAGGGCAATGTGTTTCTCCACGGTGTCAGAAGAGGCTGAAGAATGAAACATCCATTCATCTCCTCGTTTGTTTATGTTTGTGGCGCAAATAAATACTTGGCTGTTTGGGAAGTGAATTGGTCCCTTTGGATATTGTGAAGTGGGGCTTGGAGGAAGAATGAACACACACTTATTTTAAAGAGCAAACAGCAGTGTAAGACTGTGAGCAAAAATAACAGAGCCCCAGAATGGCCTCCGTAGGATATCATAGAACAGAGTCGAACTTGCTTATCATCCAGCTGAGAGCAATTCCTAAGGACACCACCCTGAGAGCGATGAAGCTTGAAAGGGCAGCCGTTTGCATCCTAAGCCAGAGCTCATGATTGACAGCCCACTTACAAAGCATCAGGGGGCTCTGGGAAATGTGCCCACATTCAGCCAAGAGCAAGCCATTTAGGATTTAAGCATACAATAAGGCATGTGAGCAAGGAATCATAAAACAAGATGGTTAAGTCGATTTAATATTAACCATATTCTTTATCCACTTTAAGCAGCGTCATAAATAAAAGTTCTTAAGGGAGCTGGGGAGATAGCTTGGTCAGCAAAGTCCTGCTGTGTGAGCATGAGGACCTGAGTTCCATCCCCAGAATCCAGTGGAAAAAAAAAAAAGCAGGGCGTGGTAGCACACACTTGTAATGTAATCTCAGTGCTGGGTGGGTCCCTAGTGCTCCCCTAGGCCAGTCTAGGCAAATTAACACGTTCCAAGTAAAAGTGAGACACCTTGACTTAAAACACAAGTGGACACACTGTGGTTGCAAAATACAGAAAACTCAAGCAAGTGTTGAACGGGACTGGAAACCTCTTCCCTTCTAGCTAGCTTTCACAATGCCAGAGAGTGCTATGCAGGCTGCTGCAGGGCACTGGGGGAGGGGGTAGACATCAACAATGTTACCTAGCAGTGAACTCTACAAACTATAGTACCAACCTGCCAGGAAAAANGGCCACACGTGCAGTAGTGGTAGGACTTTGACGGACTGACTAACCAAGCACTTTCTAATTGGATTGGAAGATTGCTCCACAGAAAAGAGCCTACTACGGTTGATATTGTAAACCTGGCCAAAAACCCATGCCTCAGGAGGCCAAAGGCCGATGTAGGAAATGACTATTAATGTCTAATTAAATAGGTAAACATGTAAAACCAGCTTCTAATTAGCTAGGTCTATGTTTTTATGCTTTTTTTCTAATAAACCTATTCTTAACCCTAATCAGAGAAGTNTCTCTTTGTACTAAATGATGGTGAATGCAGAGAATAGTGAAGATCAGTGCTCGACTCTAGACAAGTTAATTTACTATTCCATTCAAGGCTCAGAAGACCTTGAAGAAGGGATGGAAGGNAAACAAAAACAGGAAATAGGGAGAAGAGCAGTGAAATCCCATCCTCTAGACAAACACAATAATGTAATCATGAACTCACGGCANCTACAATTGTCTGCACTGAGTCTAAGACAGGTCAACTCAACTATCAGTCACAGGTCTAGGAGGAGCTTATGGGATCCAATCACTTACGGTTGAACTATTCACTACTGACAGACTCCAGAGGAGCTAGACTTCAGTTGAACCCACAGGTCCCAAAGAATGGTTTCAACCCCAAGGCTGCACAGATAACGCTTGTCAAACCCAGAGGGACATACACAGAGCAAAAAGACGTGAATATGGAGAAGAGGTTAGTAGGAAATGAGACGAGAGTAGATAAGGGAGGGGAAGATTACAGAGGGGAGTGAGAATGTTTAGAATGTAGTGTGTGTGTGTGTGTGTGTGTGTGTGTGTATGTGTGTGTGTGTGTGTGTGTGTATGCCATGTGCATTCAGATGCCGTTGGAGGCCAGAAGAGGGCATTGGATGCCTGGACACAGAGTCATAGACAGTTGTAAGCCACCCTACATGCGCTGGGATCAGAACCCAGATTCTCTGGATGAGCAGAAAGTACTCTTAATTACTGAGCCATTTTTCCAGCCCTAAATTGTACATTTTTAGCAAGGTCTTCTCCAGCCTCAGGGAGACAAAATACTGACTCTGCTGTGCTTCTGCAGCATCTTCCCAGGCCCCTTACTGCAGATCACAGATTGATGAGGGCAGAACAAGCCTGTCTCACTCAACACTGTAATTCTAGTGTCCATCGCAGCTTTTGTTATATAACAAATTTTGGATAAATATTTGTTGGAGTGGTCAAAGAATAAACACGAGTGTGCTGGAGCTAAGAACAGTACATTTAATGATCATGGCATAAGACAATGATAGGAGAGATGCTTTGTGCTAACTAGCAGCAGATGTGAGAGCAAGATGTGTAAGATTTACTATATTAGCGATGAGTCCAGATATCAAGAGTCAGCACAAGTCTGACTAGATAAAACAATTCAAATTTNCAGCACAAAGGGAGGAGNTAATTGTGGTAATCCCTCAAAACATTGTGTCTGGCTCTGGGGAAATGNCAAACAAATAATCTAGGGACCAACTAGTAAAATAGAATCAAGAACCACAGGAGACCTGAGAACCCAAGGCAGACTAAATTTCAAAAGGAATTCTCAGCTCTTATATTTAATTCTTTGATCTCCTTTAGCTGAGTGTGTGTGTGTGCGTGTATGTGTCTGTCTGTCTGTCTGTCTGTCTGTCTGTCTGTGTGTGTTATAAGACAAAGGGTCTAGATTCATTATTTTGCATGTTGCTATACATTTTTCCAGCACTTGTTGGAAAGTCCTTCATTTCCTCATTTTTCATATTCCCTTTTGTTTAAAGATATGAGCTCATGTAGCCAAGGCTGGCCTCAAACTCACACTGCAGCTGCGGATGACCTTGAACTGCTGATCCTCTTGCCTCTGCTTCTCAAGTGCTAGGATTGCAGACATGTGCCAGCATGCCCAGACTTCATGGTATATTCTTGGCACTCTCGTCAAATGTTCTTCAAGAAAAAATAAAATAGCATTGCCAAATGAACTATTAGTTCCACTTCTGAGATGTCATTTCAGTATTATTCATACTGGTCAAGATATAGGACCAACCTAAATGTCCAGTAAGGGTCAAATAGAAGGAAATGCAATATATACATAGCATGAAACACCATTAAACATTAAAAAGAAGAAAATCCTTCCATATACCACAACATGGATGAAGCTGGAGGTCATCATACTGAATTAAATAAAGCAGTCACAGAAGGAACAAATCCTGTATGGTTCTACATGTACGAGGCATCTAAAACACTCAAACTCATAGATGCAAAGATTTGTGTGGTAGTTGTCAGGGACTGGGGAAGAGGAAATATGGGAAACTATGGTTCAGCTCCAAGGCTACAGTTATAGTAGGTGCCTGAAGAACTAGATGTCTGTAGCACAACAAAGTACTGNAGCATACAATGTTGAATTATAAGCCTAAAGCAGTTGAGAGAGTAGCATTCATGTTAAGTTTTCTGAACACCCACACACACATACACAAAGAGGCCTGAACAAACTTTTTGAGGGTAATGGATCTGGGTATCACCTTAACTGTGTGATGGCTCATTGGTCCAAAAACATGCCAAATGTTCAAAAAAATTTACTTAAATATATGCAGCTATCATTTATCAATTTATAGAAAAAGAATTTTTTAAAAGAAGCTCTCTTTACAGCAGATGGAGGCTATTATATAAAACCACAACTGGTCAAATTGCAGGGATCAACTGATCATGGATTGATCTGCCCCAACAGCTACACAATTCCTGCACCCAAGGCTCAGGGAACAATATGGAAGAGGGATAGAAAGACTACAAGAGCCAGAGGACCAGCAAGTCTAATGTGAGATTGTGTCTCCTAGAAATGACACAGAAACTACACTCATGATAACCTCAGCAATATGGCTACCTGAACAAAAGCTGAACAACGAAACCACCAATAGATAGGCTACTGTGGAAGGAGGGAAACCTCCTGTGGCCCAACCCTAGACATAGTACTACTGGAAACTAAGGAATACTGAGACACAGAGAATTCATCTTCCCCAGGGATGAGCACCCCCTAATTGTTTATCCAGTACCAAGTGGTCAGCCCTGAAATCATGTACATGCAAACAACACTAAATGAACTTAGCAGGTTGTGTTTATTTGTGTGTGTGTGTGCATGCAAAAATAATAATCAAAGAAAAAGAGATTGTGAATTTGAGAGGGAGCCAGGGGGCAAGGGAGGTGTTAGAGGGGACATGGGAAGAGCTGGAGGGAGGAAATGGGAAAGGGAAATAGGGAAATGATATAATTATACTTTAATTACATTTTTTATTTAAAAAATTTTTAAAGAAAAGAATAGATTCAGAAAGACCTAAGCAGTCTTCATGGTTTTGAAAAATCTGACCTGGAGAAGAAGGATNTGGCATTTTATTACTTGTGACTCCAGAGGACAGAGAACAGGGGGTACGCTTGTATTTGATAGAAGGAAAAGTCCTACTAAGTAGAGCTATTTGGAAGTTAAATGTGCTTAGTCAACATTTTAAAATGATATTGTAGAAAAAAATAATGAACAAGTGGGGATAAAAGTTAACTTTAAAATATACACAATATGCATCTTCAAAATAAAAGTGTTTGTGTATTTGCTCTCAACACATGAACAGATTTCTGGAAGATGNAGAAGCATCCATCCAACTGTTAGTGGTGGTTATCTCCAGGATAGTGGTAAAGATATTTCCAACTTTTAATTTTATACTTCTACTTTTGTCTTCTAAAATTATGACAGTGAAGACAAATTATTTTTCTAAGAATAGAAAATGCCTTAAAATAAGAGATGATTGCATTCTTGACTGGAGATATTTGAGCAAAGTTGTTGGTAGCTTGCAGAGATGCCAGAGGGGAGACCCGGTTACAGAAAGGAGAATAAGGACTACATTCATCAACTGACATTTCTGATGGTCTAGACAATAATCTGGTAATTCAATGAATAAATACAGGTTATTTGTCAGCATACTCAGAAATCATCTGCTCTGCCTTTTCATGCCAATGCTATTGACAGTAAATGCATAGAGTTGCTTGCCTCTGACCAAGCGCATCTGTGCCCACTGTCTACATCAGTGTTTTCTACACTGGCAAACAAGAGATTGTCTTAATTAGGATTTCTATTGCTGTGGAGAGACACCATGACCATGGCAACTCTTATAAAGGAAAACATTCAATTGGGGCTGGCTTGGAGTTCAGAGGTTTAGTCCATTATCTTCATGGCAGTGCAGGAAGACATGGTGCTGGCGAAGGAGCTGAGAGTTCTACATCTTGGTCCTCAGGCAGCAGAAGCAACTTTGAGCAACACTGGGCATAGCTTGAGAATATATGTGATCTCAAAACCCACCTCCAAGTGACACACTTCCTCCAACAAGGCCACACCGACTCCAACAAGGCCATACCTCCTAATAGTGCCACTCCCTATGGGCCAAGCACTCAAATACATGTGTCTATGGGGGCCACACCTATTGAATCCACCACAGAGCTACAACTAACTTTAAACAGCCAGCTCAGTGCTACAGGAAACCACCTGCATCTGCATTTGCTCAGTCGTGCTACACACTCATGCATTGGGTGTCTGGTCTGTGATACATACTTGTTGATGTACTTTTCTTTCCACCCTGCAGTTCCCAAATAACCAACACAGAGACTTAATATTAATTACAAATGCTCAGCCAATAGCTCAGGCTTGTTACTACTATGTTAAAACTAAAACTTTCCTCTTTAATTAGACAAAAAAGGAAAATGCTGTGGAATATTTCTTATGTACTCTGTGAAGATTTGTCACTCAGATAGGTTTAATAAAAATCTGACTGGCTGGTAGCTAGACAGGAAATATAGGCAGTACAGCCAGACACAGGACTCTGGGAAGAAGAAGGGTGGAGTAGGAGTTGTGAACCAGATGCAGAAGAAGCAACATGAAGTTCATAGATGAGGTAAACAAACCTCGGGCAGCACATGGATCAATAGAAATGGGTTGATTTAAGCGGTAAGAGCTAGTTAGTAATAAGCCTGAGCTGTTAGCCGAGCATTTACAATTAATACNTAGTCTCTGTGTCAGTTATTTGGCAACTAGAAGGCAGGAAAAAAAAGTCCACCTACACATACTCATGCATTGGGTCTCCAGCCTGTGATACACACTCATTCACTGGGTTTCTGGCCTGTGATACACACTCATCCACTTGATGTCTGGTCTGTATAACACATTTATCCACTGAATATCTAGCCTGTGATATACACTCACTCATTGGATGTCTGTCCTTTATACACACTCATCCATCTAATGTCTGGCCTATCCCTTAGCACTATAGCCCATTTCTCATGGCAGAGCTCACATTAAGCATCATTCACAATGAAATGACCCATTACAATGTAGATTTTTAAAAAATTTTTTAAAATCTCTCTTGACACAATGTTTTCTTGACTTGAAAATTTCACCTATTTTGGAGCACATAATACTTTTTCTATAATAGTATGTGTTATATTCATATCTATTTAATTTGTTCTTTCTCTGCTCACGAAGTTTGGATGTTTCACACAGAGTTATTATATGAACTTCAGTAGAAGTCAAAAGAAGANCCTTACCTTTAAGGAGAGACTTAGGTAAAAGCTCCAAGGCCAGGGTATATTTATCATGAACCTTCTAAGATATCCAAATTCTACCTAGATATGCTAGGGAGATTTCCTTTACAACAACCAAGTCCTTTCAACCTTTCTTCTCTGCCCCCTCAGATTCAAAATTGACTCTTTGCAAGGAGATCAGATGTACTTTCAGGCCAACACCTGTGATGGGAAGCCATACACTCATTTTATAGAGATCTCTTATACATCCTGCACTGGGCAGGACCCAGAGAACAAACAATAATAGGACAGCCCATTTCCCTGNAAATCTTAGGTGGAAAAGCCAAAATGACTCAAGGAATCCCAAGGTAATAGGTGGTGATAAACAGTCCACTGTTAAAGCAATGAATTCTGTTGCTAAATGCTAAAGTTCCGAAAACTTAGCTGATGAACTGAAAGTGTTTTCGATGGAATGAATGAGAAGACCACTGCAGAAAAGGCTGGTGGCTCCTGGAAGGGTTGGTGGAACCACACAGGCCTCCTTGAGGACAGACATCACCCTGCATGCTAAAGGAAAGTCATTCATAGACCAAGGTCTTCTCCCTCTCTTGAGTGTGATAAAGACACAGAGTGGAGGAACCATCTAGAAATAATAAAAAAAGTCTATATGTTTGCTAGCTCTCCAGGTGATCACAGGCATTTAAGTTTTAAGTCCAAAACATTCTGGTCTACATAATGAAAATTCTGCCCAGTTTTCCTACAACTTGTCTTGAGCATCTTAGGGTAGCNCTTTTCTTAAACAAGTGTAGCCTGTAACTTTCACTGTTGCTAATTTAACCCATTACTAAACTTTAATGTATTTTAGTTCTCCTCCCCCCATGTCTCTTGTTTGTCAAAGAGGGTAATTAAGAATGACAGATTTTCGGGGTTAACCCAGTGACCCAGGAACTACTCAGTGTCCTACACTAGGGGGCGCAGGAGGACAAAAATTCGGAATCATCTAGGCTGGGTCATCTCTTCTCCAGAAGCGATTTCCCAATGGCATTACTTGGAAGACTAGAGAGTTACTAGAAATTCCTTCATACTCATGAATCAGATGGATCCCCAGATCTTGCTTCTTTTCTCACTCCCCACCCCAAGCCACTGCCTGAGACAGGCGTCAGATGACCCATGGCTTCCAGAGAAGAAAGAAAGAACCATNGCTTCCGTTCATATCCCATGTGTGTCTCGTTCGGTCGGGTTGTACAGCTTTCAGTCTTTGATGCACGCCACATGCTTTCTTTCTGTAGATTGCCACATTTCCAACATTTCAGGTGGCCTCTGCCTTCTAAAATCCATTAAAAGAAAAAAACAAACAAACAAAAGAACACCTTCATGCTAGATTCTCTTCTTGCTGTGTTGCTATGAAGGTGAAGAATCCAGAGATGAAACTGTGGNTGCCTGTGACGTTAATGAGACAGATTCANGGATCATTCCTGCAAGAGTCCCCTCGCTCTCTCCTGTGTAAGCCAATCCTCCAGTATGGTTGTGTTTTACCAGGTGGCTGCTGGAGCTAATTTATCAAATTCCTAATCTTTATCGCATGCAAAGTAGCTTCTTCCCACCGCTGCCACATCTGGACAGCAAGTGACTCACAAATGAGTTTTGGGAGTTACTGAGATTTTCAGTATTGCCATGGGTTTCAGCCTCCTAAAAGTTTTGATCTTAATGAGGGCCTTNGAAAAAATTATTGTAGGTGAATTTATTTCTCATCAGGCTCTACTCCCAACTTTTGAAACTGTGATTCTTTGTAACAGTGTGTAATCCTGCATTTAAACAAATTGGAGCCCACTTCAAAACAGAATTAAAATGATTTCAAAGAATGACAGAAAAACATTTCTTTTGGCAAGGAATGACAGAAAGCCAGAAGGAATAGAGGAGAGATCCAGTGGAGAGTGTAAGCAGCGAGAGACCTTCTCCATATGTGTGGCCATCAAAAAACGTCTTACAATTCCGTATGTCCTGATTGCAGGACACAGCTCTGTCTCTGTTTCGTTTTGGTTGATTTTTTTCTAACTCACCTCCCTCCCTCCTGTCCTCACTCCATCCCTCCCCATTCTGGTGATACTNAAAACGCTTCTTACAAAAGGAAAGATGTGATGAAGCAAATGTACAAGATGAAAAGTGAGAAGACCCAGGAGTAGGCAACACATGCAGCCAACCTCAAAGGAAAACTAGTCACCATGACAATGATTGGCACAAAGTACAGATTGGTTTTCTTTCGCATAAATTTTGAAAGAAATAACTTCTTGAGCTTCTTTTTGTAACAAATGTTGTGTGAACTATTTTTTAGCATGGCTCTGTGAACTAAAATAAGGATGCCTGTAATGTACACCAGCAGTGTTCCCCACTTCCACTGGACTCCCACCAGTGGAGTGGAGGAACATCTTCAGCATCATTGGCTTTATTATTATTGTTGTTGTTGTTGTTGTTGTTGTTATCATTATTATTTGTGGGTATTTTTCCTGCATACATGTCTGTGTACCACATGTGTATCTGGTACACACAAAGGCCAAAAGAGGCTTTTGCATCCCCTGGAACTGGAGTTAAAGATGGTTGTGAGCCACCATGCAGGTTCTGGGAATTGAATCCCAGTCCTCTGGGAAAGGAGTCAATGCTCTTGATCATTGATCCATCCCTACATCCCAGCATCTCTGATTTTATTTTCAGCAGACAGTCAAAATGATTCATCCAGTGGACTTCTTCTCTGTCATTCCTGCTTCATTTCAGGATGTTGTCCATCGACACTGAGCACATAGAGAAGGGTCTGATAAATTATTGTATGCTTTCTATGTACACACACCCTGCCCTGCTCTTTACATCTGGGAGAACACTGGTGCTATTTGAC
>LZPO01097680.1:4875-34839 GCA_001675575.1 Neotoma lepida
GTTGTGTGCTTGTGTACATGCAGGGACCAGACAAGGCTTTGAATTTCTTCAGCATCCTCCAAGTTACTTTGAGGGATCCTGTACTCTATCATGGTGTTTGATCTTTACCTGGCTTCCTTAAAGACCTGTAGTGAGTTCCCTGTAAGGATCCAACTTTAAAAGTCTTACTACTATTCTCACAGATAAAAACTTAAAATAGAGTATTAAGGAAGGCTGATCTTTCCCTTGTATTATGATTATTATTTAATTTGTTATTTAAAAATACATTTATTTACAATACCTAGATTTTGGTAATCACAACTTTTACCTGAAATTTNTGCCCCTGCTTGGTCCTTGAAATGCTTTCTAGAATATTTTTAATTTATTCTTTGACAATTCTGTACATGTATAAAATAAATCTTGATCATATGTATGCCCAGAACTCCCTCTTCACCCCTCCCTAATCTCACTGAACCCCTCTTCTTCCCAAGTAGTGTCTCTCTTACTTTTTGCTTTTTGTGACCCACCTAGTCTAATTAGGCTTGATTGCCAAAGTTTGGATCAGGGGTTATTTTCTGGGTCATGGGAAATGAAACAATGGCTATATAACAGAAGAAAACATTAGTCTTTCTCTCAGCAACAAGAATCTATCAATCCCAGGCTGACTTTGAATTCATATTCCTCCTGCCTCAGACTCTTGACTATTGGAGTTATAGGTGCACAATATAATGCTTAGCTCTCAAAGGAACTTTCTTAATGCTTTGACAGCAGCTGCTGTCAAAATCCAGCTCCTGGTGGATGGAGTAATTAGAATGCAACTGGACTAATGCTGCAATAAATGAAAGAGCAGGAGTCCCACATGTAGATGATGAGGTCTCCCCACCACTGTCTAAATAGATGCAGAAAATGGTTTTATAATACTATTTAATAGGACTTCATCGTCCTGACTCAACAAAACTCTGATGTCAGACTGGAGTGATGCCTCTGTACTTAAAGTTCTTGCCTTTCAAGCTTGAAGTCCTGAGTTCAGCTCCTAGGACTTACATTTAAAAAGGCATTATATGGTCTGAGCAGGTTGTATTTATAAATTTAGTATATTTATATACCACACGTACACACAACAACAACAACAACAACAACAACAACAATAACAAAGGAGGGTATGAATTTGAATAAAAGCAAGGTAAGAGTGCCTGATAAGGGTTAGAGTAAGCAAAGTGGAGGGATCAAATGATATAATTATGTCATAATTTCAAAGAAAAAGGTTAAAATATTTTAAAAAATACCTGCAGTGGTTATTGATCCTTCTGTTGCTTCTTCTTATTTAACACAATAATAAAATACTGATCAAANTTTTTTGTTTTGCTTTGTTTTTTAAAGCCAGGGACAGTCGTGAACACTCATGTGTATTCCCAGTGCATGGTTGTAATCTCAGCCCTCAGGAGGCAGAGACAGGCAGATCAGCTGGATTACTATAATTGGTGAGCTCCAGGTCAGTGAACTTTTTTGGATAAAGAAAAAAAAAAGAAAAGAAAGGAAGGAAAGAAGGAAGGAGAAGAGGAAGGAAGAAAGGTAGAGTATGTAGTGCCTGAAGAATGACTCTTGGGGATGTGTGGTGATGTATTGTGTCCCCAACATATTGTGTACCCTATTAAAGTTTATCTGAGGATCAGAGGAAAAAGCCAGCCACTATAATAAACATAGAGGTCAGACAATGGGAGCACATGCCTTTAATCCTATCACTCAGGAGGCAGAGATCCATTTGGATCTCTGTGAGTTCAAGACCACACTGGGAACAGAGCCAGNTGTGGTGGTACATACCTTTAATCCCAGCACTAACCATAAAGGTCTGGAAGTCTGTACAGACAGACAGGAAATGATAGAGCTGGGCAGGAAGAGGAAGCGATGTAGCTGGGTGGAGAAAGAAAATGAGATGGCAGAACAGAAAGGCATATAGGCGTGTATATACAGGAAGTAGGTCTCTTTGGAGACTGAGGTGTTGGTGAGGTGAGGTTGTCTGTGGCTTGTCCTATTTCTCTGATGTCTCAGTTTTTCACCCCAATATCTGGCCCTGAGTTTTTATTAATAAGACCATTTAGCAATTAATCTTACAGGGATGTCCTTTGGTGTCCACATGCACATGCATGCATGTATACCTACACCTACACATACAGACATACACACACAAGCACACACACATGGGGGAGTGGGGGACAAAACTCTGATGTCTTGAAGTCTGTTAAACAGTGTAGTGTGTGCTGACCAGGAGGACAATCAGGCCCCTCCCCTCAGGCCTCAGTTGCCTTCTTTGCTATTCTAAGCTATAGGTCTTCTCTTCTNTNATGCATTTTTTCATTTGTACTCGGATTTCAAATGAGATTTCCTTCAGCAAGCATATCACTAAAATTATATTTTAGTTGCTCTATGATTTTGCTCTTTTCATTTAGTAGTAAGGGTCTATGAATCAATTTTTTTCCTATACGATATTGGAAAATTATTCGCACTTGGAAGATTCAAATTCAAGTCATATCTACTTTACTTTTCCTCCATGGGGACTCATGCATGTGCAAATGTTTGCCTTTTTCCAGTTCTTCTCTGCAACTCAGTGGAAACAGTTGGCTCTGAGCTGCTCCATAGAAATTGTGAGGAGCACAAGGACTGGCCTGTGTAGATGAGATTGTCTTCAAAGCTTTTCACATGCAGATTTCATACTATTTTCATAATTGTGTTATGATGTCAGAAGTGTCAACACTCTTGTCCCATGTGAGAAAGTCAATGTATAGAACTGGAACCTGAGCCACTCTGTGAAAGATACAGGTGCCCTGAATGTAATCCATCAACGCTTGCTGCCTTCTATATTAATTATTTTCTCAGTTCTGTGATAGAATATCCTGACAAGAGTAGCNTAATGAAGTATATTAGTTAGCTTTTATTATCAACTTGACACAAAGTTACCACCTGGGAATAGGGAACATCAATTGTAAGAATTGCTTTGGCAATTGCTGTGGTCTGTGGCCATTGTCTTGACTGAAGATAGATGTGGGCAGCATGACCCCCTAGGCAGATAGGCTTGGACTATAAAAGAAAGCTAGCTGAATGTAAGCCTGGGAGCAAGCCAGTAAACAGCAACTCTCCATGATGTTTGCATCAGTTCCTATTGCAGCTCCCACCCTGACTTCCTCAGTAATGGACTATGACCTGGAAGTGTCTCCAAATAAACCTCTTCTTCCCAAGTTGCATTTGATTATGATGTTTGTCAGAGCAACAGAAAAGAAACCAGAACAAGGAGAAAGAGTCGATTTTGGTTCGTAGTTCTGAAGTACAGTCCATCAGGGTGTGGAAATCATGGCAGGAGGAATGTAAGGCAGCTGCTCACACATTCCATNCATGGGAAGTGGAGAGCAATGGATGTTGTTGCTCCACACATTTTTTCCTGTATATTTAGTGTGGACCACATGTGGTAGGATAGGCCCACAGGGTTGATGAAATTGGCTCAAACCAGTTGCCAAGGCATGCACATAATGCACTTCCTTATGAGCCAACATTGAGTCTGCCTGAGGGCCTAGCAACAGGCACTGTCAGAGTTCCTCATCATGCCCAGTCAATGAGGGATGACCATGTAATTTCACCAATTTGGGATACAGTCTAGGTGTTGAGAGGAGGATATATAAGGCTTTCCCTATTACTGAATAAACAAGTCTGCTGTTTGCCTTCACCTGACTACTGGGGTCTGAGTCGTTGACTCTACACCTTTTCACCCCTTTCCCCAAGGGAACCATCAGGACTCAGCAACAGTCATCTACAGTGGAAAGGTCTTCNCATTTTAATTCACCCAGTTTTGTTAATCCTTCACAGGCATATCCAGAGGCTAACCTAGTCTAGACATCAACATTCCTCTGGGTGCATTTATAAGGGGTTTTCTATATTAGGTTAATTGAAATAGAAAGGGCTAAATATGAGTATCACCATGTCATATGTCATGATCCTAAAGGAATAAAAAGGTGAGCTGAGCATCAGCGATCATCTATCTCTGATTTCTGACTCTAGATACAATATGACCAGCTGTCTCACACTCCTGCTACCATGCCTTCCATATCCTAATAAACCCTCCAAACCATGAGCTGGAATTAACCCTTCCACCCTGGAGTTGCTGTTTGTCTAATATCTGTGCACAGAAACTAGAAAAGTGACTAATACACCTTCTCATGGGCATGCTCTGTTGTTTTCTTGCTAGNTCATAATACTTTTCACACTAGTGTATAAGTTCTCCACCTCAAGGAAGTCTCTAGTTCTTCACAAAGACAAAGGGTATGTTCTACCACTTGCCCAAACTCCTGCAGTTACTTCCTGGAATTGAAGGGGTTAGGTCTGTAAGACAGCCACCTCACCCTGGATGTCAGTCTCAAGCTCTGCAGGACAATACATTTCAGAGGAAGTGGATCCCTAGTCTCTTCCTGTAGTTGGATCATTTATTTTAAAGGCATGTAAAACCCAGGGATTNAGTTCCTCATAATGGATATTGCAAGAACCAATTGGAGTGTAAGCTAATCATGGGGTTGTGGCACCTGTCCCACATTCACTCCTGATGAACAATCAGTCTCTTTCCATGTTCATCAACCTAGAAGTTTGACTATATACTGCTTAAGATTCTCATGGATGCTTTTGGGCAGATAAGTAAATGATTGTTCAAGCCATCAGCTTATAGTGAATGAGTCAGTCTCCATCCTTCATCCCTTCACAGGAAGTAGGAGTGTAGAGTTGCAAGTTTTAACTCTATAAAGCTCAGGTCTCTCCTAGTCATCATCCTTCATCCTTTGAAGATCATCTTGTTAGCATCACCTCAAGTATAAATGAAAAGAAATAATAACAAAATATAATACTCTCATCCCTATTAGTCAGGAACTTCTAATGAGTTTACGAGTCCTATATCATGAGCTGGGGGCAAAGACCAAGTATGTATCTCTTACACATCTGCCAACACTCAGTCGCATATGGACATGAGACTCACACATGTACAGAAGGAAAGCCTAAGCTCACTGCTAGATAAGCCACTAACTTCAGGACAATTGAAAATAATAACAGAGCCCATAGATGAGAAGAGCAATTAAGATTTAACTAGAGAAAACATAACTGCAGTTATTAATTGAACCTCTTTCCTCATGCCTAAGATGTGATAAAGCCTACCTGGGTGTAGATATGCTGGAAGATTACCAAACACTACTGCCAGTAGATTATCACATATTAATAGCTTCCTTCCTTTACCAATTTGAGGCAGGTAAGCATAAGGAACTGTTTAACAATGTGAAATTCTGATGGGGATGTTTTTCTGTATGCTGTGAATATATGTTGCTCTGATTGATTGATAAATAAAATGCTGACTGGCCAGTAGCCAGGCAGGAAGGATAGGGAGGATAAGCAGACAAGGAGAATTCTGGGAAAAAGAAGGCTGAGTTAGGAGATGCCCAAGGAGCAACATGTAATGGGATGCAGGTAAAGCCACAGAACATGTGGTGACATATAGATTAATAGAAATGGGCTGAATTTAAGTGTAAGAGCTAGTCAGTAATAAGCCTGAGCTAATGGCCAAGCAGTTACAATGAAGATAAGCCTCTGAGTAATTATTTTATAAGTGGCTGCAGGACCACCAGGCTGGAGGAACATGGGGCCCAGTGGGACCAGGCAGGAAGAAGAAACATTTTCCTACAAATGGCGCCCAATGTGGGGCAAGAGTTTCCATCTGAAACCTGAGAGAATTTAATAAGAAATTCTAAAACTGAGCCCAAACCAGATTCCTACTTCATGTCCTGTCTCTTATACACATCTAGATGTGTATAAGAGACAGCTGCCCAAGGAGCAACATGTAATGGGATGCAGGTAAAGCCACAGAACATGTGGTGACATATAGATTAATAGAAATGGGCTGAATTTAAGTGTAAGAGCTAGTCAGTAATAAGCCTGAGCTAATGGCCAAGCAGTTACAATGAAGATAAGCCTCTGAGTAATTATTTTATAAGTGGATACAGGACTGCCAGGCTGGAGAAACATGGGGCCTGGTGGGACCAGGCAGGATGGAGGAACATTCTCCTACAGAAATCCACCTTGGCTTGTACTGTAAACACACACCTTCCAAGCAATGAACAAAAAACCCTAGGATACCCCCCACCCACACCTCCATACACCTCCATGTATTCATGCCTTAAATAATGGAAATAAGTTACTCCTCCTAGAAACTTCTCGATAATGCCTAGTTTCTACTCAAACACATCGGATAGAAGCTGTCTCTTATACACATCTAGATGTGTATAAGAGACAGCAGTAAAAGTAATATAATAAGCCATGTAAAGATGCATATTACACAGAGAATCTGGATTGTGTTGTCTTTGGGACTTATAACTGCAGAAAGACACTTAATTGTAAAGGCTGCTGAATTAAACCAATATGTATATTTTAAAGGTATCTTGACTTCAAAAGTTGGATCTAAGGTTATGTTGCTTTGGAAAGGAAGTTATGCTTTTGTTTCCACAGAAGATGAGAACCTGTGGATTGCTTCCCTGCTAATATGGTTTGACCAGCCAAGACCCCCTGAAAGGTCTCCAATGACACCATGGCCCAGATGATCCAACATCCAAAATCAGCTTCAAGGCAACTGGCTCAAACAATGCAGCTACTCCAATCAGGACTTAACTATAATTCTTAATTTTCTCAGGATCCCCATAAGAATGCCAGCACCCTCATCCAGAAGAAAGTAGTATAAAAAGCTATGCCCAAATTCCCAAAATATTATTTATAAATTTTTATTTTTGTTTAAAGCAGGTTGATTATAAATGCAATCTCTTCCTAAAGAAGAAAAGGGGGATAGGATANAGGTATGATAGGATAAAAGGGTAGATTATTGAATCTACTTTTAAAGAGCAATAACTCATTTAAAATGTTTTATATTGCTATGGATTTTAGTTTATTGATACAAATTTAAAGTTAATTTTGTTACACTCTATGTATATTTCTACTCTTGTTTAAGGTATTATGTTTGTGCAGCTCATTTGAAATTATAATATATAATTAAGAAATGCAGATTATTAGTCATCTATGATAGTCAAAGTTATAGTCATGTTAGTTAAGTTTTCTAGGTATACATAGATATAATTCAATTAGGTTGGTAATCTTCAAACACTTCAAAGAGCTACAGAATATGGCATTTAAAATGTTTTAAAAACCTAGACTTTTTGGCCAGTGAGACACATCTGCTCCTGGCAGCACTGATTTACTTCAAAGAGAAAGATGGGCATCGAAGATACTCCATATGGAATATATCTTTTTCTTGGAAAAAATAGNCATTTGGGCAAGATACTGCTCTTGCATGTACTGCTGATAATATATTGTGTAAACTGGACATGAAGGACCCATAGGAATGTGACCACTGAACTTTGCAAGGCAAGATGGTTCTTCAGGTTCCTGCTTTGCAGAAGAAGATTGCCAGACATTCTACAGGACACAGGAAAAAGTAACTGAGAAACTCTGGGCCTATAGGCTGAAGATGGATGCCCCAACATTACAGAGGAATTTTGGATTACTATCCAGGTAGCCAGCTGTCTCTGTCATTCTAGAATTTTAGAAATTGCTTACAATGCATTTCCTGTTTACTTAAGTAATATTATATCCTCTGAGGTCTTTCATGTAGTTGAAGACTAGGTAGTTATAATTTTCCTGGGTTATGATAAAAGATAAATTAGATATAAAACTTTAGACTCATAGGGTAGATAGATTTTTTTTTAAATTTTGTCAATATAAATAGACTAGATATTGTAATTTTAATTCTTGCTAGAAAACTATTTTGCTTTATGTAATTTTACTATGTTGAAGTTAAAACCTTCCTTTTAAATAGAAGGAAAAGAGAAAACGATGGGGATGTCTTTCTGTACACTGTGAACATGTGTTGCTCCGATTGATTTGATAAATAAAATTCTGGTTGGCCAGTAGCCAAGCAGGAAGTATAGGCAGGAGAGAAGACAAGGAGAATTCTGGGAATAAGAAGACTGAGTCAAGAGATGCTAGCCAGCTGCCCAAGGAGCAACATGTAATGGGATGTTGGTAAAGCCTCAGAACATGTGGCGATATATAGGTTAATAGAAATGGGCTGAATTTAAGTGTAAGAGCTAGTCAGTAATAAGCCTGAGCTAATGGCCAAGCAGTTACAATGAAGATAAGCCTCTGAGTAATTATTTTATAAGTGGATACAGGACTGCCAGGCTGGAGAAACATGGGGCCTGGTGGGACCAGGCAGGATGGAGGAACATTCTCCTACAGAAATCCACCTTGGCTTGTACTGTAAACACACACCTTCCAAGCAATGAACAAAAAACCCTAGGATACCCCCCACCCACACCTCCATACACCTCCATGTATTCATGCCTTAAATAATGGAAATAAGTTACTCCTCCTAGAAACTTCTCGATAATGCCTAGTTTCTACTCAAACACATCCCGGAACACAATCCAGGAACTACAGGCAATGGAATGATCTGTCCTAGATTGGTTTGGGGCAAATGTGGAGTAAGTCAAACTATATGATCAAAGTAAACTTTTAGAGAGAATCACCTATTTACCATCCTATAACTGTGCATAACTGGCCTTGCACCTGTTTAAAATCAGACATATTATGAGAAGGAGAAGGGACATTTAAAGTTAGCAGAATATGGCATAATCTAAGCCTGCCAATCAAGATACAGAACCACTCAAGCTAATCCCCTAGTAATCAAACTATTCTTTCTCTTGAACCCCATAAATAATAAAGGAATCCCAAATAATATTTGGAGCTCTTAAATCCTCTCATTCATGTGGCATCTGTCAGTCTCAGCAAAGACTCATTTCTAATCTGTTCTTGTTCCATTCTTGAATAAGAGATCAAGAACCTGAAAACACAAGGCCTATAACTTAACCAGTGGTAACAGTTGTGGCTCTTACAGTGTCAGGATTCTGGGTAATCCTACCATCACATCACTGAATCCATGAGTCTGGTAAAGGAAAATTCCTGTTTAGGAAGTACCAGTTTCAGAGCATAGAAAAGCAAGTGAGGTGATGAATATATGTAGCTGTTTACACATTTCTCCTGAGGAGTTGGTAATATCTCTCCTGCTCTATTCCATTGGTGAAAACAAGTCACATACCTTAAGGCTGTGTCAAGGGACAGAGAAAAATAATTGTTNTACAGACAGACACATCCAATATTTAGTATTAGTAATCTTCCACAAACTACCAGGTTTCTAAAAGGTTGTAATTGCTTCTTTGTCAGTAATTGATTGCGAACTTCTGTTCCTCACTTATTCACTTGTTCATTTATTTATCTATCACTAAGCAGGTGCGCTTTGAAAAATTTGTGTCCTTTATCATGTATTACATGCTATAGATGGCAAAGAGAGAAAGCAAATGTGATGTAAATGTAACAAGAAGATGTTTGATAGCAAGAAAAATAGTGTATTAGGGGAATTTCTCCATCTCTCATTCTACCCTGCCTGTGCGTGTGTGTGTGTGTNTGTGTGTGTGTGTGTGTGTGTTGTGTGTTGTGTGTTGTGTGTTGTGTGTGTGTGTATGTGTGTGTGTGTATGTTAGGAAGTTGGATATGGAGTCAAAAGTACACATGAATATGCATACAGATACCATGAAGGTAATGAATAGTTATGCTTTAGATTTCTAAGACCCAGGGACATGGAAAGGATGCACTGCATGTCCACGGACTGCAAACTTCATAAATTGAGGTCTAGTCTCCTCATTTCTCTGTCTGAACTCGATGGCTGTCCTTTGAAGAAAACAGCAAAGGACTCAATATACGGACTCAGAGTGAGGGCAGAAGTGGTAAGTATCCTGCTACAGAACTAAAGACTTCTGTAGAAAGGCAGGTCTAAAATGGTGGCAGTGATGTACTCAGAGTCACAGGCTGTGGTAGAATGCTGTCATACTCATCATAACAACTNTGACTACCCACAAAAAACCCTGGACATTGGGCCTGTTGATGTTGCCTCAGACAAGGACAGGGAAGGTCATTAGACTCTTGGCTGAGACTCCATGCAGAGACTCTTGCACATCCCTCCAAGGTATGTATAGCTAAGCGCCATCTGCATGTGGTCTTGGCAGGTACTAGAGTCTATGGAGAGTAGAAGACTACTGAAGTGGGGATGCCATCCATGTGGCTATGGGGAAGTCATCATCCAGGCTGGGGCAAGACTTCACAATAGCTGTTTGGGGTTACCATATTCTTATAAATAGCCCATATCCCATGTTGCTATAAGTAACCCCAATAAACCCATTGGTTCAAGAGGGCAGATTTGGGTGGGACCATTACTTTGATCTATTGTTGATGGCTTAGTGGGTTGAATAGATGCTCATTCATATCTCCCTAGGAGAAGCTCACACAACAGAGATCATCACAGTCAATTTGTCCAACAGGAAGGGGCAGAGTCAACTTATAGAGGTTGGTATGCCAGGCACCATCTCAGAATGGGTCCCTTTCCAATTCCAGAGGCCCAGAAGAAGTGCCATGTGGAGACAAGCCCCCTAAGGGATGTGGAGTTCTTTTCTGAGAAGAGGCACCAAAGGCTCATTGGGCCACTGTCAGACAAAGCATGCTTGAGAAGGAAGATAACTGGAAAGTATAAGGTTTACCAGGCCTTTCTGGTGCTGTTCAGGACTTGTGTTCATGCATTTTCTAATTAATTTGACATCATCATATGATTTTCACCTAGGATACATGTGAGAAATGGTGGGCCACGGGAAGAAACAGGAGTCCCTTACCTTATGTGTCCTACACACAATAGCTGAACTTTAAACTTCCCGCCATAATTGAGGAAGGCATGATGCAGGGCTGGGGATATAGCTCAGCTGGTAGAGTGCTCACCTAGGATGGGGAAGCCCCAGGTTCCATCTCCAATACAGAATAAACTGGCTGTGGTGGTGCAGACTTGTCATCATGGCACTCAGCATGTGGAGACAAGAAGATCAAGAGTTCAAGGACAGCTGTGACTACAATAACATCCAGCTCAGTCTGGGAGACAGACATTTTCTCAAAAGGGAGAGAGAAAATAATGATAAATCATCAGTAAAAATAATAAATAAATAATAAAAGCTAGATGGAGATGATAAGACAGATGTGAAGAAAGAGTGACTCATCATTTAATACTGTCAGAAATGGTCTTGGTGTCCTACATGTTAGTGAATTACTGGGGAGAATAAATGATAGTGGTTCTTGTTGATGGGGGTTTTCTTACATCTTTTCCTTCATGTCAATAGTTTAAAAGCTATTCATTACTCTAATCCCACAGGCTTTAGCTTACTTCTGTTTTCCATGGAGATTTCCCTTCATTCCCTCCCTCCTTTCTTCTCTCCCTCCTTCCCTTTCTTCCTTTCTTGCTTGGTGTGTGTGTGTGTGTGTGTGTGTGTGTGTGTGTGTGTGTGTGTGTGTGTGTGTTGTATGGTGTTTCTGTGGGCATGAGCACTTGCACTTGTATATGTCTGTAGAGGCATAATCCCTCTCCATCTGATTTT
Source organism: Neotoma lepida (assembly GCA_001675575.1). Taxonomy (NCBI): domain Eukaryota; kingdom Metazoa; phylum Chordata; class Mammalia; order Rodentia; family Cricetidae; genus Neotoma; species Neotoma lepida. The sequence goes on from LZPO01097680.1 coordinate 16,389, forward strand.
TATGGATAATTCTCTTACTGAACCCAGAGCTCACTGATTCAGCTACAGTGTCTTGTGAGTGAGCTCTGGGGATCTGCCTGTGTCTGTATCCTCCAGTGCTGAGAGTCCAGGTGTGAGCTAGAGTCTGTGTAAACTGGAGGAGCTCATTCCTGCATAACAAACATTACCTGACTGAGCTTTCTCTTTAGCTCAATCTATCTTTAGTCTATCNTAAATTAATTTGTAATAAATACTTTGATGTGACAATTTTATTCTGTGCCTTTGTACTTTAATATTTATTTCTATTTCTAGTTGTCTGAATGTGACTGCAGTTTCCCAAAGAAGAAGGCATCATATTCCCTAGAGCTGTAGTTACAAGCAGTTGTGAGCCATCTAATGTGTATGCTGGGAACTGAACTCAGGTCGTCTGCAAAAGCACCATATTCCTTAACCACTGATTCTGTGCCTTTAAGGGATAACAAGGAAGCAAGGAATGAATTTTGTAATATTGTAGATTTTTGATACTGTCTTAAATTTACATAGCTGCTGAAATAAGTAGTTGCAAATTATAACTTTAAAATATAAAAACAAAACACCATCAATTGTCTTGCTATTGACTCACTCTATAATTGTAATACATACTCTATAAATTTGCTGTTCGCTTTTTACTATATTATTTCTCAGGCAATTACATTTTACTGCAAATTTGGAGGATTTACTTGATATAATCATTGAGTACAAGTGTAGTGCTAAGTATTTAAATGAGGATGTTATCAAATGAGGCTAATTTTTCTTGTCCTGTTGCAACCAGATTATTTTTAATGTGTAGGACTTATTAAAACATAGTTCAATTATACTGGGAAATTTAAATCAAGCAAGCTTTCACACATAATATCACCTCCCAATATGGTTGACATTTACAAGATGGTAAGTAACATTTTGTGTGCTTATTACTTAAGCACTTTTGATTTTGTCAATACAAGATAAATTAGCTAAGATCAGGCAAACTATGTTTAGGTATTTGGATTAATCAGGTGCTCTATCTTGTCTGCAATATTGATAGGAATGTTTAGCAACTGTACCAAGTAGGCTGAGTGGCAAAAATGAATACAGATTTTGCTATAAATTGCAAATAAGTACAAAATTAATCTGGTTGACTTAATCAGAAATACAGAATGCCATTAGCATTTCAAATCATTTCATTCTGATTTTCAGAGTTTATTGGCAATGTAAAATAGCAATGTCATAAATCATGCTGAAAAACAGCAAAAACTTAAAAAATATTTGCTTATTTATCTTTTGAGTGTGTATATACATGTCAAGATGTGTGTTCAGGTCAGAGGATAACTTTTGGGAGTCTATTCTCTCCTTTCACCATATGAGGATTGAACTCAGGCCATTAGGCTAGGTTGTCCGTGCCTTTAATGACCCTGGCTCATATTTTGGAGACTTATTNCAAATACTACTCATGTAGTTAAAAATAACAATTCATTCATCACAAGAATGGCTTGATATCTGGATTTAAATGTTGGTTGATGAGAAGAGAATTTATGCCATCATGTTTCTTCCTGTAAACTTTATTTATTTACTTTTAGATGGAAACTCACACATCCTGTATAGGCCTAGCACTCACTATGTGGCAGAGGATAACCTTGAGCTTCTGATGCACCTCTTTCTGCCCATCAAGTGCTAGTACTACAAGAGTGTACTACCATGCTGGTTTATGTGTCACTGGAGGTGGAACCCAAGGCTTCCAGCATGCTTGACAAGGGCTCTAATTAACTGAGCTATATTCCCAGTCCTACTTACTATCTTTTGATATACCTTACCAAATTTTCACCTAGTCATCCTATAGCCAGAGTTTTCCTGTCCCACAAGCCTGCTCCCAAATTACCACACAAATATTTAAGATTAATTACAAATGCTCAGCAGATAGCTCAGGCNTATTAATAACTAGTTTTTATAACTTAAATTAACCCATTTCTATTAATCTATGTGCTGCCCCAATGCTCATGGTATTTTCCTCTCCAGTATGTCTTGTTTATACTCTGCCTGGCTGATGACTTTCTCTCTCTGACTCCATCCTCCTTCTTCCCAACCTCCTCTGTGTCTGTTTGTGCCACCTACACTTCCTGTCTAGGTACTGGTCAGTCAGCTTTTTATTAAACCAATTCAAGTGACAAATCTTCACAGTGTACAAACGGATTATTCCACAGCATCATCACCCCTCCCAGGTAAACATAATTCTACCATCAACTTCTAAGATTCCACATGTGAGTGAGCTACTGTAACAAGCTTTTGAATATTTTCAAACAGCAGTTAGCTGAATTTATGGATGGAAAATATAACAAAGGCCAAGTGTATTTTGAGATAGGTGTCTCAACAATTATTATCTGTAGCTACAGAAAATGACTTTTAAAAAAACCTCACTAAGCCCCAGCATCAAGCATTTGTGTTACATTTTTCATTTCCCTCCAACTCGTTCCCCCTTCTAATTTCTTTCTGTAAATGGATTACTTCGCACACGCTCGAGCTCACACACACACACACACACACACACACACACACACGCACACACACACACCATACTTTGATCATATTGTTCTCTCTTATCCTCTTCCCTGTGATGATATATTGTGTACCCTAATAAAATTTGCCTAAAGATCAGAGAACAGAATAAGCCACTAGATTAAACATAGATGCCAGGCAGTGGTGGCACACACCTTTAATTCTAGCACTTGGGAGGCAGAGATCCATCTGGATCTCTGAGTTCAAAGCCACCCTGGATTACATGAGATTGATTCAGTCTAGGAGAGAAACAAACAGGCAGTGGTGGCACACACCTTTAATCCCAATANTTGGGAGTCACATGCCTTTAATCCCAGTACTTGAAATCTTATGCCTTTGCTTGGGAAGCACACACACTTTTAATTCCAGCACTAAGAGGGAAGTGATAAAGGTATATTAGGCGTGAGGAGACAGGAACTAAAGNCTTTTCAGCTGAGGAAGCCCTTTCGGCAAGAGGGCTTCAGGCTAGAAAGCTTTTCAGGCTGAGCAGTCCTAGAGGTAAGAGGTGGCTGTGGCTTGTTCCTTTGTCTCTCTGATCTTTTAGCATTTACCCTAATATCTGGCTCCTGGGTTTTTATTAAAAGATCATTTAGTTTTCCTGTTACACTTCCCTATCACTCAATGGAACCTCTCTGTTTTTCCAGCAACCCCCCTTAAATGTCATGCCCTTTTTGCTTATTTGAGGCCCATTTCATTTAATTGGTGTATCTCATGAGCATGAGTAGAGAGGGTCATTTACCTGAGCAAAAGCAACTTGTCTGTAGCTACACAACTAAGGACATCCCTGTCTTAGCAGCCACTAACTATTTACTACAGTGTGGGGATTAGTGAGGCTCCTTTATAGGTCCTTCCATCCTCCATGATGGAATGCTGATGGGGCCACTCTTTTCTTCTTGTAGGGTCTTCTTCACATAACAATAGTTGTGAGTTTATAATTACCCCTGGTCTTGTTGTAAATAAACTTTGTAAATAAGCATGGCTTGTATAAATATTCAATTCTAATTTACTCTGATTTCCTCAATTATTCTTCTAATTAGGTCATGATTATTACTCAGCTGATTTAGATTTGATCATTTTTTCCTAATATATTTGTATGAAGAGACAACTTTAATCNGTTCTCATTTTTAACTTCCAAATTTTTCAAAGAACACATTTACTTTTGGAATAAAATACACATCCAGTTTTACCATCGTTTACTTGAAGAGTTACATACCTAAATCAAGTAAGAAAATAATCCAGCATACATTGCACATGGATAGAGATGGAGAATGCTATTCCCTTTCCAGAGCTGTGAGGAAAAAATCTGGGAGACCTCAGGAAAGACCAGTTTTTAATCTCTGCATCTTTAGGACCACATATGGCATAGNGTATGTGGTGGATCCCTGATACAATCACAGAGCAAGATTTACTGACTATTATGTAAAAGTTTTGTTCTTAGAAAAAAAGAAATGCCTACCTCAGCCTTTAAATTACTTTGATAGAGAGATATCTCAAGATACACAAAGAAGCACAAACACAGGGGCTGGTGAAATGGCTTAGCAGTTAAGAGCATTTGTGGTTCATGCAGAAGGCATGGGTTTGATTCCTAGCACAAGTTCCAGGGGATTGAACATCCTCTTTTGGCCTCCAGGAGAACTAGGCATGCATGAGGAAACACTTACACACATAAAATAAAAATTATTTTTAAATTTAAAAAAGAAACAGAAATGTATTTCTGATGGAAATATTGCAGGAATGATGAAGCATGGACAGTTATGCCTCTACTTCATAGAGACCAGCAGAGAATGTATGGTCTTACATTTTAAGTTACATTTCATTATTTTTTTGGGGGGAGGGGGAGGCATATCTCGGGTGTGTGTGGAATTTCAAAGATAACTTACAGGAGTCACTCCTCTTCCTCCTCATTCTGGTCCTGGGGATCGAGCTTGATCATGCGGCTGTGTCAGGTGCCTGACCTGTGGAGACACCTTGCGGGCACCAGACCTTAATTCTTAAGTGAGATTTGGCCAGAGGGCAACAAAGCATGGTAAGGAGAGAATAGTCAATGGAGAGCGCAATGGCCAGGCTCTCTGCTGCCCTGTGTGCAGGAAGAAAGAGATCAATGAAGAAAGCGAAGTGAATGGAGCCAGAGTATGGAAGACCTTATAGCCTACAGGGAGGTAGAGTGTTGAATGTACCGTTTATAGACTTGCTAGCCCCATCAAAATTCCAATGCCATTGCTCACAGGAATAGAACTAGGCAACCTTAAAATTCATATGGAAGCCTCAAAGCTCAGAGTCTGCTCCTATTGGTGGCTGACAGCGAATCCCAGGAGAGCTGTGCTTTTCCTAGGCTCATTCAGCTTTCTCACTTCCCATCCAAACAGACATGATTACAAGGATGACATAGTATAGGAATTCCTAAGAGTTATGATGCTCAAGCTCTTTCTACAACAAAGGTATCAGGACCTCTTTACACACAGCTGGTATTTCCCACTCTTAGTGACTTCATATCAAACCATAAGAATGGCTGAAGGAGAACAGCTCAACCACTAAGAGCGCTTGCCGCTTTTCCAGAGCACCAGAGTGTGGTTCCCAGCGTCCGTATCAGATGGCTCATAATCTCCTGCAGCTCTAGCTCCAGGAGATGCAATGCTCTCTTAGGATCCCTATGAGGAGCCACATGCATGTGTACAGACACACACATAAACATAATTTAAAATAAATCACTTCCGTGAGGTGATTACACCTCCCAGTGACACTAAATAGAACGGCGGCTCAAACTACAGCACCAAGGCAGTTTCTAAATGATTAATCTTTTTATAATTGTTGGGACAGAACAGAGTGTTACTGTAGTCAGTAACTTAGGTGCTGGGAGTTGGCCTGTGGTGATATTTTGAGGAAAGAGGCAAAACAATGTGCGAGAGTGGTGATATTACAACCCAGAGAAGGAAGAAATCAACTCTGTNGGGAGTCAACATGATGCTGGATCAACGTGGCTACTAAATAGAAGGGAGTTGCCAGGGCAAATTTTCATATTATTCAGGCAACATAGTAGGTCTTTTTCCTTGTTGATGGATATGATACATGATTTTGGCCGGTGCCCAATTCAATTAAACAAGTTTTATGGCACCCTATGACATATCCAGCATATTTTATGATTCCCCATGACATCATCCATGTGTCTTTTCCAATATGGAGATTTATATGAACTAAACTGGCTTCAACTTTATCTATTTTATCCAGTAGCAGACTGACTCTTCTTGTAAAAATGACCAGTTCTGTCTGCCAAACTCTATACCAAATTCCNAAGCCAAGGTTTGTTGGAAAACATTTTTTACATCGGCCTTTATTTGCTCTGAGTAGAAGGCAAGAACTTATAAATTTCTCACTTTTCTCTGCTACAATATCTATAAGTTTCCACCACAACCCTTGCAGGTATAGGGATACCAAGAGTGAAGTGGAGACCCTGTGTTCAGGCATATAATACTTATTAGCTGAGTTCAGTGTGGTATTTATTGTAGTTGAGGTACCAAATCAACTAAAAGTCACTCGGGAGCTGGGGAGATGGCTCAATTGATAATGTGTTCTACCTTGTAAATTCGAGGAGCTATGTTTATCCCTAGAACTTATGTAAAAAGACAGTTATGATGGAGCACGCCTATAGTTCTACCAATGGTTAAAGGAGGCAGAAATAGGTAGATCCCTGGATGCTGATGGGCCAGGTATCCTAGCCTTCAGCCTGATGAAGTTCTAAGCTATTGAGAGATGCTGTCACAGACAAATAATGAGATGTGCATGAGAACTGATGCCCAAGGTTGTTCTCTAACCTCTCCCATGTAATATACTGTACACAGACAGACAGACAGACACACCCACACACACACACCCACACATACCTCTACTTTTCATTATCACCCCTGTGGCCAGCCCAACACAGTGCATTAAGACTATAGCACATTGACCATTATGACCAAGTGGGTAAAGGACATACCCATGCCCACCTGAGGCCACTGGCCCTGGATGGGGAGAATAAACCACAGGCAGTGAGATGCCATTATGGTAAGCACATATATGGTGGGGTATGGGAGAGAGAGAAAGAGAGGCAGAAGGGTTCAGGTCCCATAGAGAGAGGCAAATCTGAAGAGATGAAAGTGGTGAGGAATGGGCTGATATGAGTGGCCTACTTGCCACCAGGGGCCATGGTGACATCTGGGCCTGGGCTGCTGCCAGGGGCCATGTCTGGGTCTGTATCCCTGCAGCAGCGGTGGTCTGTGTTGATGTCTATAGCTCCTGTTACCACTGAAGGGCGTGAGGATGCCTGGGGTCTGAGNTGCCACCTGTGGCCATGTCAAGGTCTGAGGGATGAGCTGCTGCCAGGGCCATGCTGATCTGAGTGGCCTGCACTGCCACCCATGGCCATGGTGTCATCCAGCCAGCACTGCTGCCAAGGGCCATATCTGGGTCTGTGGCCCTACTGCAGTGAGGGTCTGTGCCAATATTTGGCACGGGAGAACTGTCCCTCTCCATGAGAACTGACCCTCCCTACTTGAGAAAGCTGGCTTCACTCCTTACCTGGGGGTATTGGGGTGGACCCAGCAGCCCAGACTCACCAACTCAGCTACTACCCAGGCACACATCTAGGGCTTTGAGTTGTTACTCCCCAACATCTACTCCGTCTATGACCTGTTGGAGCACATGAAGGACTGGTCCTAGCGACTTGATCTCCATGACTTGGGGCAACAGCAGGATATCCGAGAGGATCTTCAGGGTCGACGGTCTACCGGAAACTAGAGGCCTTGAACCTGACCTACAACACATTACATAGTAAACAATTGCAATGAAAGTTGTGTACCAAAGGGTGTACTGCATGATACACGGCAGCTCCTAAGGCCACTAAGATGAATGAGGAGACAATGAAGAGGCAGGAAAGACAGAGGAGCCAAAGGGTAAAGTGACTTTTTGTTTATTTATTGCTTTTCTTTTTGTTTGCTGTTTTTTGTTTGATTTTTAAGTTTGTTTCTTAATATTCTTATTTGTATCTTTATTTTCATTAGTTCTTTTTAAGTTTTCCTTTGGGTGGAAGCTACAAGCAAGGGTGAAGGGCAGATATGGAGGGATTGGGAAATGAGTGGGATTAGGACATATAATGTGAAATTCCCAAAGAATGAGTAAAAAAAAATTATGTTTAAAATAAATAAATAAGTAAAGACTATAGTACATTAATTCANGGATAAACTGTTATCTTTTCTTAACTTTCTAAATGCATGGAAAGTGAAATGATTTTAAAAATCCAAGCCTGTGCATTTTATTCCTTTGCTCTAAACCCTGCTGTTGCACTCTATATCTTGGAAAAAACAGTGCCTTTGCTATCCAGTGTACCACAATCCCTGCCCCTGGTCTCACCTTATCCTCCTCTGTGATGGTGCTCACCACTCATTGTAAACCTCAGAGGCCGCCCTGCCACTCATATAATCCCTTCCCACCAGGCAACCTTTGTACTTTCTTTCCTTTGACAGAATTACTTTTTCATGTATTGTCCACACAGATTACTTTTTCATTTTCTTCCATCTTCATTCCAGTAATGCTTTCTCATTGAGACTGCCCTGCTCATCAGACTCACAGGTACAGAGTCTCTTTGGGCAATCAACTTAAAAGAGAAAGATCTAGACACTTACCTCAGAATTTGGCTCTTAATTCATCAATCAGTTTGAGTATTATTATTCTAAGTAATACTAACACTAACATTTCAGGTCACAATGAATAAGGAAATAGTCTTTCACTAGAATTCTCTCCTATACAAATGCCCAGGAAGGATGTCTTACATTAAAATCATGGATAAGGCATTTCAAAATGTGTTATTATGTACAAATTAGAAGACATAAAAATGTGGAGAGGACATTATGACATACCCTGATTCTGTTCTCCAGGTACCATGTTCCTCCTTTCTGTCCCTATTTCTTTTGTGATAGTTGCCTTATACCTGGGCCATGCTGGAATTATTATTAAAGATGAAAATTAAATGTTCAGAGATAGGGAAAGAACTGTGTCAAAGACAAAAAATGAAAATATGAGAGAGAAAATATGAAAAAGTGGCATCAGCAATTGAATAGGCTTGAGGACTAGAAGCCATGCGTGAAGTGGAAATAACAATGTTAATATTACTGGGAGGGACACCTAACACCAAGTCTTATGACAGGAGTTTGATCCCCAAGATTCACATAATAGGAGAACTGGCTCCTTCTAGTTGTCCTTTGACTTCCACATATCTGCTGTGGTATGCACGCGCGCGCGCACACACACACACACACACACACACACACACACACACGCACGCACACACATGCACGCACACACTAAAAGTAACATAAAATAAACATACTAAAACAAAGAGTTACCATAGAAAGACAGACAGCCTTTTCCCATTATGCAGCATACAGAGCATGCTCAGGCCAGTTTCCAGGGAAATATTGGATGTCTTTCCTCAGCTGGACTTCTTGGAATGAGTAGAAGATGTATAAGAAGGGCCAACAATGTACAAATGTGGGAGAGGCAGGTAGGTACTGTGTGAATGTCCATGAAGGGTCAGTTGCCTCCTGGCCCACCGCCTTGGTCTGTTTCNCTCAGCTCACTAGCCACTGATTTTCTTGGAAGCATTGGCCTTTTCTTAGGAAGCTGTATCTTGACTGAGCTGACCTTGTGCAGGTAGCCACAGCTGCTGTGAGTTCATGAGTGCAATGGCCAAGTCGCATCCACAAGCCAGCATTTCACAGCACTCCTCCCAATCCTCTGACTTTTAAATCCTTACCACCTCTTCACTGATGTTCAGTCAGCCTTTGTTTATAAAAAAAATGGAGACATCAACGAGGGGGGTGATGTGCTGGGGAAATTTTGGGAAGGTGGAGGGAGGAATGGATTGGACATGATCATGTTTTCATTTTCATATATAAAATGTTCACAGAATAAATAATAATAATAACTTCCCTGACCCTGTACATTGTCACACTTTCTCTTGCTTCTTTGGTGAGCTTGCTTCCTTGGACTCCACTAACTAAAATGGCTTGATTTTCTTGCCCTTTTCCATCTCTTTTCTCTAGGTAGCTGCCAAGATTTCAGTTTACCTGTGCCGTAGTTTTTCTCTCAAACTCTATCAAAATGGTCCTTGACTCAGCTTTTGACTTTGTTTATTACAAGACTAAGCACCCATGGAAGGGATCCTCAAATTCTCCAGCGATGGGACCAAGGGCTTTTGTAGCAGTTTTATTTTCTTAGCACAATGTAACAGGGGCTTCACTTTGGGGGCTGAGAGAGCCTGATCAGTCTGCTGTGACCACATAGTGAGTGCAGACTAGAATTCCAGTTGATGTTCCCATCTGCCCAAGTCCAGAGCCAGAGTTCTAAACACACGGCTGCCCCACTGAAAGAAAGGAACAGAACTGAAATGTGCGAGGCAGTTGACACGTGGTTTATGTGTCCTCATCATTTGAGTGTTGCCATTTGTTACGATCAGGCTGCCAAATTTCCAATGTGCTACATTTTCCGTTGGTGAGACAATCTTTCAAAACATGAACTGATTCTCAGTCTTTTAAGTGCAGCCATTTTGTAGAGCAGAATACTAAATGATAGAAAGGAAGAGAGATTAGGGAACGCGAGGTGGGAATGGAGCCCGACTCCCCAGAGTGATGTCCAAACCTCTCACCAGCTGACGGTTCCAGCAGCTGAAATTCTGTCAGGTGACTCATGAGTCACGCCGTGGTCTCATTCAAGTTCCTTAGCAACTTTTTGAAGAAAATGACTTGAAAAAAATCATACTCCTATTTATATTTAAATACTACAGGGGTCCCTCTCTTTGAGAAGCCCAAATCCATGCGTGAGTCCAGGAGTTTTCCTTTGCAAATACCTTTGTTTCTAATTACCCTCTTAAAAGGTATATTAAATTTTATTTTATGCAGTCTTCAACTCTGCTTCATGCTGGTTTTTCCACATACTATTATTATTATTATTATTATTATTATTATTATTATTTATTATATGTAAGCCAAAAATCTGATTCAATCTGAGTCAAGTTTCCTAAAAGATTAAAGATATTTCTCAGGCAAGTGACAAGTGACATGATAGAGTCCTGTCTCAACTGAATGACTTTGAACTGAAATGTAGGCTTATTGTTCTTATTTCTCTGCACCCACTGTGGCCTTGTGAAAGTGTCTGCTATGCTCAGTCCAAATCAAGATGAGACTTTTGTATGAAGATCATCAGCTTCAGAATGCCCTACATCACTCAATATTCTCTTCATGATCATGAGTTTGACAGTAGTTCACCCTGCAAGAAATGTTTCTATCAAGTACTATGAAACTTATGTTTATGGTGAGGAATTTAAATATTTTTATCTTCCCAACCTTGTAAGACTTTTACTCAAATGTTTTAATTCCTTACCCAGTAAAACCTTAGTTTACACAAAGGCCCTGCTGCATTCTCAGATTACAGTGGCTGGGGCCTCTTCCTTTTCCATGTCCTCTGTGCCTATTCTTTGAAGCCTAGCCAATCTCAAAAGACTGTGATGTTGGACCCCCGCCAATGGGAAAAGGACTCAGCCACCATCTGCCTTAGAATAAAATCCGAGTATATTTCCTGTCCCCCGTGCTTACTCCTCTGCCCTAGTGAGCAACACCCCTTCTCTATCAAGAGTAAGTTTGCCTTGTTCATATACTTAAGTTGGAATGGTGGGTCTCTTCCTTTGTGATCTCAGTCATATTTCTAACAACTCTTTTTCATTTGCCCATGAAGTCTTTACAGGTTTCTATTGCAGTTTCTATCTTCATGTTTGATTTCGGCTAACCTATTGTGTATCCCTCTAGGACATTGTCTGAGATTCTCTTCCAGGGTCCAGTGGTGTTCATTCCCACGTCTTTCTAGCAGCATGCCATTTGTTGGAAACCTATTTTGTGCCATTTGTCATTTTCATCACNTACTGGGACATATTTCCCGTTTTTTCCCATAAAAAAATGACTAAGAGCTCAAGCAATTTCCATATGATCATTGCTCATTTACCAAACAGTATCATCACAGCTGATCTTCATTTTCAACTTGATTGTATTTGCATTCGTTCACCTAAGAGAGAGATGAAGCATGCTTCTGGATGTCTGTGAAGGTGTCTACAGAGGATTAACTGAGCAGGTAAGGGCGTGTCATGAATATAAGTAGAATGATTCCCATGGGCTGGAAGCATGTGCAAAGATGGCTCAGTAGATAAGAATACATACTGTTCTTCTAGAAGATTCAAGCTCAGTTTCCAGTATCCATATGAAAGAATTTACAATAGCCTGTAGCTTTAGCTCTAGGAGACGCAATGCCCTTTTCTGGACTCTGTGGGCACTGAACTAGACGTACCCATACTCAGCACATATGTATATACACACTTAAAAAGGTAAATAACATCTTTTTTTATAAGGTGGTAGAGGCAAGGAGAAAGCCAGCTGAATAATAAACTCCCCCCCCTTTCAGCTCTGTCCCAGTAAGGTACCTCTGACACCATGAGTCAATATAAATGCCTTCTGCCATATATTGTTTCTGTTATGCATTCTGTCACAGCAACAAGAAGGTAACAAAAGTAAATACATATTGCACAGCTGTATTCTCTATGGGTCGGACAGAGCCAAGTATTAGAGAGATGATCTTTCTTCTCCTGTGTAGTTTACTTCCAGTTGATGCAGGTGATATCCCAGGCACTTTCTTTGCTTCTTGGTGAACATCTATGCAGTGCCTAAAACCCTGTTGCCAAGACTCTTCACTCCATCATATACTCACCTCCAAACATATTTTCTTTTTAATGTAACCATCCCGTGCTGTTTAGTTGTCAGTTTGANGCAAACCTAGACATACCTGGGAAGTGGGACTCCATTAGAGCAGCCTATGGCCATTTCTGTAAGGCATTTTCTTAATTGCTATTTGATATATGAGGGCTCAGTGCACTGTGGGTTCCCATCCGTTGGCAGGAAGGACTGGACTATGTAAGAAATGTAGTTGAACAGGCCAGAGGAAGAAAACCAGTAAGCAGTATTCCTCCGTGGTCTCTACATCAATTCCTTCCTCCAGGTTTCTGCCTTGAGCTCCTGCTCTGTCTCCCATTAGCAATAAACCTTTTCCTCCCAGGCTGCTTTTGGTCAGTGTTTTCCCATAGCAACAGAGATGCAAATAAGGACAGATCACGACTATAATAGACATAAATGGGGGGGGGGGATAAAAATTGTCTCAGCAGAGATTAACATGTGAGCTAACCTGACTATTGACAGAGATAACATAATCTCTGAAAAGGAAAAGAACAATTCAAATGTGATTTTAGTTGGGTGGTACCTATCAGCCCATTTGTCATCAAATATGTTTTTGTACATTTTTGTTGAAAATTCTTCCATCTCTACTTAGTATTAGTCATCATAAAGTTTACATATCAGCAAAGATCTTTTTTTTTTCTGAGTCTGTGAGATGGCTCAGTGGGTAAAGGCACTGGCCACTACACCTGACAAGCTGAGTTTGATCCCCAAGAATCACATGCTTGAAGGAAGAAACTAAATCCCACAATTGTCCTTTAACTGTGTCGTGTCCCCTTACACACAAATAAATTAATAATTTTTTAAAAAATAGGACCTATCTTCCAATTGTATTCTCATTTCCCATAAAATTTCTGATGATTTAATACACCAGTCTCTGCTGTAATTTTGCTTATGCCTAATTGCTTTAGGAAATATGAATGAGAGGCTTGCATTTCTTTGTCCATATACAAAAATGAGAACTAATTTTAGTGTTGTGGCTCTTTTATATTAGTATAAGCAGGAGAATGCAAGTAGTAAAGTTTCTAGCCTTTCCCAAAGGAAATGTCCAAGGTTGTTGCAAATGAACTCAACACCCCTTATATCCTATCTCATCATAGTCTCACTCACACAATGCACTTCACTTCTCATTAGCAATAGGACTCTTTGTTACAGTTTCCTCAAAAGCTACTGTCAAGAAAATGCTCAATAATCTCCAAACCCCTGCTCTTTAATTATCTTATTGGATGAACCAAAAGAAAAATGACTTTTAATAAGCCCCAGTAAGATGAATAAATGATGAAGAATTGTACTTCAACAGGGTTCTCCTCAGCTGTATTTCCCTCACCTTCCACAAAGGATGTGGGAATTAAAGTCCTCCATCTGCTAAGAAACACGGGAGCTTCACCTAGTACCCACATCCAATTATCAGTGCAGACAATCAGCATGTCTGTCATGAAACTGAGTTTCAGAGCTAAAATGATTGACATATACCACTAGTGCACAGTCCCAAGGGAGGATGTCATGCCCTTCCTATGTCTCATTGGGCCCATCTGTCCATACAGCATGATGGCTGAGCATTGATTCAGCACCATACTAACAAGATAACTTCCAGGCAATGGACTGATCCAGGCTCCAGAGAAGTCCCATCTTTGGCCTTGGTTACCTGGATGGCATTACTTCTGCCTGATGTCCCTGGGACCCACATGTGGGAGGAAAGAATTAACTTCCATAAAGTCAGAATCTCACCTTTTAAATGAGCAATTAGCTTTGATAACAAATGAGCAAGTGGGAAAATAATTTTTAAGGTTCTAGATATGTTATACAATCCCTTGTTTAGGAACCAAATATTGCTTATATCCTTTAGGCAGAAAGTAGGTTCAAGTGGGACAATGACAAGTGTTCACATCTTAGATGGTCTTAAAATAAGAAACCCAGAGCCAGATATCAGGGTGAAACCTGAAAGATCAGATAAGCAAAGAAGCCAGCCACTAGTTCTTAACTCTAAGAAATCCTCAGTCTAAACAGAATGAGTTCCTGTTTCCTCATGCCTTATATATCTTTCTCTGCCCAGACTTCCTGGGATTAAAGGCATGTGTGTTTCCTAGTACTGGGATTAAAGGCGTGTGCCACCACTGCCTGACTCTGTTTCCAGCGTGTCTTTGAACTCACAGACACCCGGATGGATCTCTGCCTCCCCAGGGATAGGATTACAGGTGTGTGCCATCACTGTCTGGTCTCTATGTGTAATTTAGTGGCTGGATCTGTTTTCTGATCACCAGGAAAGCTTTATTGGAGTACACAATATATCACCACAGACAAGACTCCTACAAATGGAACATAATGAATAGTGAGTGTTAGATGGGCCAGCTGAGGGCCCCAGAAACAGAATGTAAAGAAAACTAGATAATAACAGTCAGCTCTCACCAAGTCAGTCCAAACCATCTTCACAGGCTCCTTATTCCTGAGAGCATGCACAGAGTGTTGTTATCCTTCACTCTAGTGAAATCTTCAATCTTAGAGGTGTTTAAACAAGTATAAAACCCTAAATTCTTCCATTTCATGCATCTGCTTATAACAGGCTGAATTCTGTGTAAAATGGCCTTCCAAGATATGCATGTCCCCTTCGGAACTGAAAAAAATATTTAATAACTTTTTTTAAAAATTTTATTGGGAGAGAGGCTGTACACATGGTACTTTCCCTGTGTCAAGGTCAGAGGACATTTTGAAACTTTCAGGACTCAGTTCTTTCCTTCTACCATGTGAGTCTTGGAAATCAAATTCGGTTCTTCATGCTTGGCATGAATCCTCTTGCTGAATCCTCTTGCTGGCCCACATGCCTCTTTCCTGGAAGTGCCCACCCTGGGGGAGACGCAAGAAAGGGTAAAAGAAGGAGAAGAGGTGTAAACTCCTCACAGCCCCTGGGAGTGGGGCTCTTGCTCCTCCATTCACTCTGATCTTTTCCTATTGAGACTATTTTTATTCATTCCCANGCTCTTTAGACTTGGTTCTATCTGCTTCTGTGTCCTTTCTGAATTCTTCTCTTTCATAATCACAAGAATCAAAACTCCTGCTGCGTCCCAANCAGAGGAAACAGGAGACTTCCTCATAACATACCCAAGATAAACTGTCTAAGGGAGGTGGAAAACTTTAACGTTTCCATCAAGAAAGTACAATTTTCCAACCTANGTTTATCCAACAAGTGTGCCATGGGTTCACTGACTCCTCCAGGCTTGAGGAGTCTCTGAGAAGAACTCTGTAAACCGAGTGACAGGAAAGTAGCAGGTNGCATTCAAACCACCTTTGCCTCNCAGGAGATAAATCTAAGGACTGTAGGGTGCTTGGTTTTGCACTGCTTCTCACTACTTCTCCAGCAGTTTGCAGAGAAGACGCCTTTCTGGCTATTAGCATCTTCTACCCTTAGAAACGACAGGTTGGAATTCATCCTACCCATATGGAAATAGACTGCCTTTTGACTCTGCTACTTGAACGGCAGCCAGTATAACCCTGGGTTTCTGGTTGAAATTCCAATGCAGAGGCTATGCCATCAACTGAAAGGAAAACCTCTCATCATCTCTCTTATTGGTGCTAATCAGGGGAAAGGATAAGCAAAATACCAAAAAAGTTAGATGTATCAGTACATTTAACTGTTGCCTCACCAAGCCAGCAAAGTTTATTTATTAAGAATTTGAAACATAAAAGTAATTATTATAAAACTGTAGTAGATCTGCCCTGCTTATGTGTGTTTGTGCTTGTATTAGTCAAGGTTTTCTAGAGTTTTCTAGAGTAACAGAACTTATAGGTTGAATCTCTCTCCATATATATATATATATATATATATCCTTATATGTAATGCCGTAGATAGATGATATATATGATTTATAGGGATAACTTACAGGCTGCGGTCCAGCTAATCCAACAAAGACTGGCATGTGAATGGAAAGTCCATGAATCCAGTAGTTGTTCAGTCCACAAGGCTGGATGTCTCAGCTGGTCTTCAGTATATGCGGGTATCCCAAAGTAGGCTCTAATGCCAGGGAAGGAATGCATGAGCTACCAAAGAGGGGGCAAGCAGGAAAAGAGCAAAAGCTTCCTTCTTCTATGTTCTTTTATAGACGGCAAGCAGAAAGTGTGGCCCAAATTAAAAGCGTATCCTCCTGTCTCAAGAACCAGAACAAAGGTGTGTGTCTTCTTACCGCAAAGGTCAGGATTAGAAGTGGATTCACCCACTTCAAAACCAAGGAAAATCTCTCACAGATGTGCTCTCCATTTCTGGATTGTAGTTCATTCCAGATGTAGTCAAGTTGACAACCAAGAAAGCCATCACAGTACTTACGCAACAGGTAAGGCCATCATAGATGAAGTCAGTTTTAATGATAAGGAAAATAAACTTTTCTTTTTTCCAAAATTAGAACACAGGATAGCATAGTTATCCTTTACATGAACTTTCTGTCAGAGTCTATGGATGGCTGGATATGATCCTAACAGAGTAAGTGCCTCACTGGAATAGACAACCCCATGGAAATCATGCCAGCACCATGTTCTCCACGGAGGAGGATGAGAGTGTTTTTCAATGGAGGATGACCTTCTGCAGCAAAGGGAAAGACTATCAAGAAGGGACTGTGGAAATACAACTGTAGTTTATTACCAAGTACAGATCACCCTGAGATACAAGCTTGCACTTGGTTTGAGTAGCAAGTAAAACGAGAAAGAACTAAGAAGGAGCTGTGGGACCATCCCACTGGCAGAACCAGCTCTTTGATGTGTTAAAGAGAACTGTTCCAGAGTAAAAAAGAGGCATGACCTTTGTTAAACTTGCTATGTGATGTTCATGTAATGCTATGCCTCTGTAATCCATACCATATTCTTCTGCATGTAACTGGCCATGGAAAACAACCATTAAGGAAACAGCTGTACTGAACATGTACAGGCAGTTTTCCTTTGTTTTTATTTCCTAAACATTAGAAATTTGAAGACTGTTTCCCATCAAGTACTAAGCAGGCCCCACACTGTTGAGCTGAGATCAGATGAGATTCTGCTCACTCAGAGAGGTGTGGNTATACATAGCATTTCATTGCAGCAGGAATTACAAGTAGTTCAGAGAGCCTCACAGTGACAATGTATGTATCAGCCATGTGCAAAATTTATGTCATTTCATGCAAGGGAATTGTGTATCCCAGGCCAGTGGGTTTCAGGGGACAATTCAATGATTAAATGTCATGCAAGGGAGGGAGGAAAGCTCAAGTGTCCACAAAGAGACAGTTGGTAAAGAATGGAGCTGGGAAACAGTATGTGGTGCTCAATATTGTCAACTTGACAGGATATAGAAGCACCTTGGAAATGAGTGTCTGGACACGTCTGTGAAGGAGTTTCTAGACTAAGTTAACCGAGGGAAGAAGAGCCACCTTGAATGTGAGTGACAGCACTTATAGGTTGGGTCCAGAACTGCATGAAAAGGCAAGCTGAGCTGAGCAGAGGNGCTCATTTCCTTCTGCTTCCTGACTGCAGGTTCAAGGGGCCCGCTGATTCCTTCTCCTGAGGCTATACCTTCCCTGCCATGATGGACGTCCCTTCAAACTGTGAGCCAAAGTAAACCCTCCTCCCTTAAGTTGTGTTTGCTGGGTGTTCTGTCACCGCAGTGAGAAAGTCACTAATACACTTGTCAGTGCTAGTGATTCCTCAAGTTGTCTCCTAACTATACAGATCAGGCCAAAGAACGTGCTAACTGGAAAAAACACATCGTTAGGTCTAAATACTCTTCTTTAATTTGTTTAGATCACTTTTGAAGATGTTTTAAAATCTATGGATTAAAGAATAAAACTAAATTCATTTATTCCAATTTACACCATCCTAATTAATAATAGATAAATAATTATTCATTCATTNATTAATTAATGAGTATATGCCAGAACTACTTGTTTTGTTTGGCTATGCTGTGAAGGAACCTAGGGCCTTGGCAAACTAAGCACACACATAAAAATACACAACACACACATACACACACACACACACACCCTAAATACATATATACAACCTTCTCAATCTGTTTAGTGTTTTACATACATACACTCTTAGGGATGACCACTTCATATTAGATAACTGATTAGTGGGCTCATCAACAG
>LZPO01097680.1:34849-61112 GCA_001675575.1 Neotoma lepida
ATCAAACATACACACATATACCCAAACATGCACACATACCCCCCACACACCACAATGTTATGTATGTGTGTGAGTATGTGTGTGTGTTGTGTTTGAATGTATGCATGTGTTGTGTATGTACATATGCATGTAATGCTAGAGTGTCTTTTTCTCTCNACCTTATTAGATTTTGAGGACAGGTTTCTCACTAAATTCAGAGCCCACTGATTGNCTAGGCTGACAAGCTCTGAGCTCTGTGGAGCATTCTCACCCACTCCCACCAAGCATCATTTTTGTAGACATGTGCCACCATGCCCAGCTTTTCTGTGCATGTTGGGATCTGATTCAGGTCCTCATGCTCATATAACAGACACTTTTGTGACCAAGCCATATCCTCAGACCACAGGGTGATTTTAAAAATATGCATGCCAATAATATATTTTTTGTATCTATGATGTGAAAGTGTGAAGTAGTGGTTTGTACTGTGATAGTGACGGCAGTTTATTGCTCTTTAATTTATCTTATCTTCCCTTTAATTTCTCTCTGTTCTGAGACTCAAAGCTTGAGAGAATTATTCTTTTTTATGTATATGAGTGGTCTATTGACATTATACCAGAGAGCACATCAGATCCCACAATAGATGGTTGGGAGCCACCATGTGGCTGCTGGGAATTGAACTCAGGAACCTCTGGAAGAGCAGCCAGTGCTATTAACTGCTGAGCCATCTCTCTAGCTCCTCTTTTTTAAAATTATTTTTTCATTTATTTTACATTGTGCCCACAGTTTTCCTTTCCTCCTCTCCTCCTGTTCCCTCCCCTCAGCTCCCTTTTAATCCCCCCATCCAATCTTCTGTCTCCATTCAGATAGGGGCAGGCCTCCCATGGGAGTCAACAAAGCGTGGCACATCAAGTTGAGGTAGGACCAAGCTCCTACCCCTGCATCAAGGTTAGGCTAGGTAACCTAGCATGAGGAATGGGTTCTCAAAAGCCAGCTCAAGTGCCAGGGACAGGTCCTGATCCCACTGCTAGGACCCCCACAAATAGACCAAGCTATATAACTGTCACATACGTGCAGAGGTGAGGCTAGCTGGTGGCTTGTTCCTAATTCCTCTGATCTCTGTCAGATTTTTCACCCCTATTTCTTATTCCATGTGTTTATTAATAAGACCATTTAGAAATTCATCTTATAATCTCATAAAAACTTTCTTAGATAGCTGTGCTGGCTAGATTTATGTCAACTTGACACAACTACAGTCATTTGAGGGGAGGAAACTTCAATTGAGAAAATACCTCCACAAGATTGGGCTGTGGACCACCCTGTAGAGCACTTTGTTAATTAGTGAGAAATATGGGAGGGCCTGGGCCATTGTGTATGCCATCCCTGGGCTGGTGGTCCTGGGTTCTATAAGAAAGCAGGCTAAGCAAGCCATGTCAAGCCAGTAAGCAGCATCCCTCCATGGCCTCTGCATCAGCTCCTGCCTCCAGGTTCCTGCCCTGTTTGAGTTTCTGTTCTAGCTTCCTTCAGCGATGGAGTACAATAAAGGCATTTAAGCCAAAAAAAAAAAAATCCTTCCCTCCCCAATTTGCCTTTTGGTCACAGTGTTTGTCACAGCAATAGAAACCTTAAGTAAGACAATATTCAACTCAAACAAGGAATCACCATGCCAAATTTAAAGCCCATCCATGAAGCAGAGTGTACACAGAGGTGACTAAATCAGCAGTTAGGACCTACAGGTGTAGCAAAAGTCATAAAAACTTCAGGTATTAAAAGAAGTTGAGACAAAGTAAGTTGAGGTTAAGTNTAGAATATGGATGGGGCTGGTGGACTATACTTCTAGGTAACCCCAGAGTTGGGTACTCAAAAGGAAGACTACTCTCTTTAATATCTTTTAATTATTGGGGATAGGGTCTCATGTAGCTCCAGCTGTCCTCAAACTCTTGATGTAACCCTAGAGGACCCTGAACTTCTGATCATCNAGCCTCCATTTCCCAAGTGCTGGTATTACTGTCATATGCTATCATGCCCTGCATATGTGATGCTGACGATTGAACCCAAGGCTCTGTGTAAATTAGAAAAGTACTGTACCGAATGAACTACATTTTAGTCCTCACCTCAGTCTTAACAAATTGTGGAGCCTTTAAAGACAGGTGATGAATTGATAGTTGACCCCTGAATAACGTTTTATTCTCATGCCCTTCTGTGAATCTTTTTAAATACTCTACCAAAGGCACATTTCTATTGAAATTTAGTAACATATTGCCTGGCTCTGACTCTTCTCCCAATTCCTGTCCTTCTAAATCATTTTTGAGAGCTAATTAGCCTGAGAGCCATTTTCAACTGCTACTTTGGAAGATAAGGTACATGCCTACATAGTGTGCACTTACTGCTGTGCACATCTGTGCTTGAGATCAATCTGCAGGGAGTTTGAAAATTAGCATCCTTTTAAAGGCAAACAGGGTTATAAGCAAAGCCAAGTGTTTAATTGGTCTTCAGTCTTGCTGATCCTGCCCAAGATGCAGTCAAAATGTTGGAGTAATGAAATAGGGAAAGTCCTTCCTGGTTTTGCAAGGACTCAACTTGTTCATAAACACAAGTAGAAAAACGTAACAGGAAAATATGTATACTAAAAAGAAAGAATGGTTTGTTTATAAAGTTTTAAATTCACATTTTCAGGGATGTGTAATGTCAATTATAAACTACAAACTTATATTGTGAAAGAATTGCAAATTTTTACCAATTTTGAGATACTTGTATAATATGAAACAAGGTAACACAATTTTTTTTCTGTTTCTCTTTTTGAGATGAATGTGATTCTAACATTTCTCCCTTCCATTTCTCCCCTCCAAGTCCTCCCAAATACCCCTCCCAACTCTCCTTCAAATTCACAGCCTCTTTTTCATCAACGGTTATTGCATACATACTTATATTTGTTTATTACTTTTATTTTATGTGCATTGGTGTTTTGCCTGCATGTATGTCTGTGTGAGGGTGTCAGATCCTCTGGAACTGGAGTTACAGACAGTTGTGAGCTGCCATGTGGGTGCTGAGAATTGAACCTAGGTCCTTTGGAAGACAGAGCTCTTATCCNCTGAGCCATCTCTCCAGCACATACATATATTTGTATATCCATATATATTCCTAAATATATCCCATTGAGTCCATAGAATGTTACTTTTAGGTATGTTTTCACAGCTGACCTCCTGGTAGTGGACAATCAATTGATGGGGAAAGATGACCCCTCCCACCCAGTTCTCCTCAGTTGCCTAAAGTTCTTGGTATAGGGTTGAGGCCTTACCGGCTTTTCTCTGCTCATTGTGGCATGTTCGTTGGTGTCATCCTTGTTCAGCTCACATTTGGGCAGTCAATTTGGTGAGACTTCATAGGTGTTATTTGAGAAGAATTTACAACCTCAAACTTACTAAACCAGCATAATCCCTAACAGCAATCTATAAACAAAATAGTTTTTAAAATTACATTATCTATCTATCTATCTATCTATCTATCTATCTATCTATCTATCTATCTATTTATCCATTTATCATCTATCTATCCATCCATCTATCTGCCAGAGGGTGGCACATGGGCCATAATAAACATGTGGTGGTCAGAGTGGAGGTAAGATGACAACTCACAGTGATAATTCTCTCCTCCATCCTGTGAGCTCCAGGTATTGAGGTCAGGTCATCAGGACTTCACCAGCTGAGTCATCTCATTGGCCCCAAAAGTATGATTTCAAGGGTTTTAAAGTAGAAAAAAGAGCCAACAGTTGCCTCTCCCTTTCAGAAGCACAGCTTATTTCCCAGCATTTTGTTGCACTTTCTGTTCTAGGCCCTGTATCTCTCTCTGGAATGTGAGACCCGTGAGGAGGACAAAGCAATTGCCCTGAAGCAGCCTGAAACTGTGACTGAGACTTCCCTGAGTGTAAATGCACAACTGTTTCCCAGGAAGAAAAGATCAGATAACAAGGCTAAAATTGCAGCCATTAAGAGTGAAGGAGCTGACAGCTTTACTACTTGTTCAAATGGAGCTTTAATATTTTCAGGTTAGGCAGGGAAGAAGCAAGAGTGGGCAGGAAATGCCTAGAGGAGCTGTCTGAAGGTACAGCCTGTGCCCCTTCTAAATTCTCTGCAGTGTCTTGAGCTCTGATCATAACAATGGCGGGCACAAAGGAAAGATCTAAAAACANAATTTACACATTTTGATGGTTCTTTTCTGCCCCACACATGATATACTTAATTTAACTGGTCACCAGTGTGATTAATACAACACAAACTGTTCAAGGTACTCAGATAACTTCTTGAATGTGAAAGGTGATACGTATGCCAAGGCCAAACAGGAAGTAGCAGGAGCCAAACAGGAAGCAGTGTAGGGTCTTTCTAGGAGATTCCTGACCTCAGGAAAGAAGTTGGCCAACTTTTTTTCCTTTCAAAGACTGGATAGTAAATACTGTTCTCACAGACAGTATATTAACTAGTGAGCCAGATTTTGTTCTAAAAGTACTTGTTTTATAGAGACTGAAATTGTAATTATATTTGATTTCAAATGTCATGAAAGCTGCTCTTTCTCTCAACCCTTAAACAAATGGAACCAATTCAATTGCCACTCTGGCAGAGGACTGAAGCTCAGTTCCCACCACCCCTGGTTGGGAAGCTCACAAAAACAAGGTGAAGGGCTCCATACACATGTGGTTCACATATGAACTCTCTCTCTCACACACACACACACACCACACACACACAAATAAATTAATTAAATATTCAAACTACATTCCCTCTGAAAATGCTTTGTTTTCTAAAATATCATGCCCGCAAATTTAGAGATAAACTGGGCAGTCCAGCAGATGAAAGAGAATAGTGAATTATTGTTTTCATTTGATAGTTTTAAAAATAAACAAAGCCAATTTTGATTGGCATTGCTGAACACACCAAGACTTATTTCTGGCAGATTAAAGAGTCAAGTGCTATTTCCTATGAAATTGAGATTGACATATATGTCAGACTGACTTGGTGCTTCTAATGTGGAAAAAAGCCAAAGACTCAATAAGACTGATTAATTTATTTCTGTTTGTCTTCATGGTAGGTCACCTAACTCATCCATCTTCATACACGCAAATGGATGCCCCATTGCTCTGTGCTAGGGTGGCATTAAGTGTTTCCATTTACTCTTTATTGCACTAGCAGGAAAACAAAGCAACATGAAGGTTAAATAGAAGTCCCTTTTCTCCTTTCTGATTTGCAGTGGGGTTTATTTGCACTTCAGTCATCTTCAAAATAAAGGAGAGTTCATTTTTATATTTTTAAAATTAGCTCATATGGTGATTTTGTTTAGCATCAGTTATAAGTGGAATATAAATATCTATGTAAAAATAATTGTAGATCCTGTGATGTTTACTTATCCACACAACAATGAACGATGGAGACATCCTTGTAAGCCACATATTCTTTCAACAGAAAGATAAACAATTGTTACTTCCACCTTGAGAGTATACTGCATTATAAGGAACAATAAGCCATCCTCTACCTTTACAGAGCTTGGCTCCTGCTTATTTCTCAAAAGCTTGTAGGTTGAGGATCTGCTTATCAGTGAAATGCTATTGGGAACTCATAGACTCTTTCAGGGATGGGGTGTAATCTACAGTCTTTGGTTCCTAGAGGGGATACACTTGAAGTAGATACTTCCTCTGTTTGTTTAGGCAGCTCTATAGTGAAATATTTTGCTCCTTCTTGCAATCCAAATACTGCCATTTGGAAAACCCACTAGTGGCCCAAAAGAATGGGTCAACCTCTAAAACTGTAAGCCAAAAACAAACCTCTTCTCTTTATAAGTTGATAATTTTTGTCATTTATTATAGTAACAGCACTCTGAGGTACACAATGTCTCATAACCAGATCAGACTAAAGACTTCCTTTAAATGTTTAATAACATATACTCAAAAGTTCCTTAAATAAAACCTTCACTTAATAAGACTTTCAAGAAATTTCTAAACTTTGCTATTTTTTTCTCTAACATTCTAGTTACAATCATTCAAATATCACTGNTTAGCTTCCACCATGTCATGATATAAATCTGAGTGTGGATGTACANGCAGAGAGATACAGAGAGACGTAATCACTACTATTATCAATGTACTGGCTGTGGTCTCTCACAATATATGCTGAGTCACACCAGAAGCATGCAAAGCACACTTCAGATATTACAGAATGAAATCCAAGCTAGAAATAAACTGCATATTTTAAAGACATATTTTACTTTTTAATTATGTGTACATTTATATCTATGTGTGAGTATATACATATGAATACAGGTGCTCATGGAGGCCAGAGGCATTACATCCCCTGGAGCTTGAGTTAGAGGTGGTTATAAGCTGTCCATCATGGGGATCAGGAACTGAACTTGGGCCCTCTGTAAGAACAGCAAGTGCTACTAAGCACAGGGTTATCAATCTGCCCACAAAGCTGCATCTTTTTCATCAAAGATATTTTTCTTTTTTTTCCCTCTTTTTCTTTTTGGTTTTCTGAGACAGGGTGTCTCTGTGCATAGTTCTGGCTGTCCTGGAACTCAGTCTGTAGACCAAGCTGACCTTGAACTCACAGAGATCTGCCTGCTTCTGCCTCCTGAGTGCTGGGATTGAAGGCGTGCGTCACCACTGCCTGGCTGATCAAAGACTTTATATAAGATTTGTTTATTGTTTTAAATGCAAAATAGGATATAAATCTTTGTATCTTATTATTATACATATAAATATATACACACATATGTGTAAATACAATATATATTGTTTTAGAGCTTTGCAGTTGCAACATGGTTTATCTATATTGATTCTTTTGGTGAGAACTAAAGTCATTATTGTCTTTTTAAACTTNGTAATTATCTTAATGTCTAATATCATTTATTGATTAGTTTCTCTATTCTCATTAATTTAAGTAGTTTTAACTTTAAAACTTAGTGGTCACATTCATTTCTATCTATTTCTAGATCTATATTATCTGTGTTATGCACATGTGAAGTAAAGGTTATAAGGAATCTATTGCAGTATTAGTAAAGTGTCTTGTTTGTTTGATCATTTTTGCTTGTTAAAGTAAAATAAGAAGGTGAGGAGATCCTCCTGGGTTCCCTGGTCAATACTGATATTCCACTTGCTCTGCATGACAGGCATCTCCTAGGAGGAAACCTCTGAGTATGTCAGTGAGAGCTTTTCTAGACTGCATTAATAGAAGTGGGAAGACATGTCCTAAATGCCATTACTATCATCCCATGGGCTTGAGTCCTGAATTGAATGAAAAGAGAGGAAGCTGAGCACCAGTGGCCACCTGCCTCTGCTCCCTGGGTGTGCATTCAGTATGAACAGCNGCCTCATGCTCATTGCCANGGCTTCCTCACCATATGACTATGCCCTAAAAAGGTGAGTCAAAATGAGTCCTTCCTTAATCAGGTTGCTTTCTTTCAGGTATTTTGTCAGAGGAATGAGAAAAGTAGCTAATACACCAGACTATCTAGATGAGCTTAATATAATCATATATATAGCTAACACACTGGGCAACTATCTAAATGAGGGAAGTACAATCACATATGTAGCTAACACACTGGNTGACTATCTAGATGACCTCAATATAATCATATATGTAGCTAACACACGGGGCGACTATCTAGGTGACCTCAATATAATCACATGTCTTTGAGACTCTTTGTTGGCTGAGTGAGAAAATGGGACTGATACTTAAGATGGCCAGAGAAGTACACGTAAAATTTAACACTCTGATGACAGGAGATGTACCAGGTTGAGGGCTAAGAAATATTTCTGATTTTAACATCTAAGAATGGTTCTCCATTCCCAGTCAATCAGGAAAGTTTGGTCTTTTAGCTGCCAGGACTTGAATTCTACTAACAGTCTACTAACAGATACCAAGAAACCAATGATTTGTGCATCACCTAGGGAGGACTTCAGCCCTGGAAATGTCATGAGTTTAGCTTTGTAAATCCTGAGTACAGTTCCGATGCCCCAAACCCTAAGGCAATCAATTTGTATTTCTTGAACTATTACGTGCGATGTCAATNTCTCTCACAGACGTTTATAAGGCTTTGCTTTTCACAGGCTGTTTTAAACAGTAACTACAGATGAATAACTGTAGACTCATTCTCAACAGTTTCAGACTCATTCTCAACAGTTGCAGGACCCTCTTAAGGAATTTAGGTTTTAGGATTTCTCATTTACCTACTGCCATTTCTGAGACCTGTGCTTGAGTATGCCACTCATATTATAACCCCCCCCCCNNTNCAAGGCTTTGAAACCCAGTCATTTATGCCATTCCTTTGCCTAGGATGAGAGTTGGTTATATTGTACTGAGAACTCACTTTTGCAAGCTTTGATGATAGAAGGATGTGTTGAAGTCTTTTTTCATTTGTTTGTCTAGGCTTGGTTTATTGTTTTCACTCTGTGTTATGGGTGTGCATATATGTGTTATTTATTCTTCTTATTGTTGTGTCCAAACATCTGTAAGGAGGAATAGCTTGTTTTGATGCACAATGTGGAGGGGACAATTCATCATGGCTGAGAAGTGATGGAGGCAGGAGAAGAATATATGAGGTGCCTGGTCACATAGTGACTGTGTCCAGGAAGTGTAATAACTGTGACAGAAATGGGTCTGGCTGTCATTCCCAATGCCTAGTCCTATTTGAGAACTATTAGAGCTAGACTTTAAAAAGTTCTACAGTCTCTTTAAACACCACAAGCTGTTTTGGACCAAATGTTAAACACATGAACCTATGGGGACTTTTATATTCATATCATAAACACCATGTTTGTGGTAATTTCTAATATATATATGTATATACATATAGTATATATAATGCATATATATATACATATATACACACAATGGAGGTAATAGTATGGGTGACATACTCAATTATACACACATACACACACACACACACACACATACGTAAAGAAAGAAAGAAAATGTACTGCTACATTGTCTAGGATGACCTTAAAATCCATAACTTGCTTCCACCACTTGCTCACTGAGAATGCAGGCAGAGACTCCACATGCAGCTGCCTGTTTCATTTTCTAGAACACTTATTATCTTTTTTATTTTAGAAACATAAAAGGGAGAAACATGAGATTTAGAAGCAATAAGCAGAGGTGCTGTTCACTGGAATTCTCTATTTGCACACTGGGAGAATGCATACTCCAGTGTTTAGGTGCCTTAGATCAGCAAGCACACTGGCAAGACACATTTGGAGCTTTCATTTAGGATGTATTTCCTGAATGATCTAGATGCTCAGTGGGTAAGGGTGCTTGCTGTTCAATCCCAGAAGCCTGAGTTCAACTGATACCCACAGGAAGGTGGAAAGAGAGAATCATCTCCACAAAGTTGTCCTTTGACCACTGTATGTTTTTCGTGCCATGCATTCTCATTTATACACATCAAAGGGAGACAATAATAACACATAAATAAAAGTAATTTAAAAAGAGCTGGGAAAATGGCTCAGTGGTAAGAGCTTGTACTGTACTCTTAGAGGACAAGAGTTCAGTTCTCAGCACCCACATTGGGTGGCTCACAGCTGCCTATAACTTGTTTCAAGGAATCTGCTGCCCTCTTCTGGCCTCTGTGGTCCCTGATTTCACATGCACATNCCCACACACAGACACACACATGCATATAATTAAAAATAAAAATATAAACTTTAAAAAGTTTACTTTTCAGACAATGGGGATGGAAGTGAAAGTATCCCTGAATCTTGTTAACACCAAGAAGCAGCACAGGGCGCTGGTGCAGGAGGAGCCCTGAGACTTGAGCCAAGTCACTGGCAGCAATGTTTGGACTGAAGTCCTTCTTACTTCCCTTACACTTCCTGAAAATATAATGCAGGACATATTTTCTATTATTTTGAGTTTGTATTCTGTTTTTTTTTATAATTTATTTTTTAAAAATCTTAGAGATTTCGTATATTTTGATTAATTTATTTTAGATAGTGTCTTGTGTATTCCGGGCTAGTCTCAAAATATTTATGTAGCCAAAAATGAGTTTGAACTCCTTGATCTTCTTACCCTCACCTCCCAAGCTCTGGGATGATAAACCTGTACTATCATTTCCATTTGTGTGGTGCTGAAGTGGAACTCAGGTTTTCAGGCATGTTAGGCAAGCACTTTGCCAACTGAACTATAACTTCAGCCCATGTTTTGCTTTATTTTGTTTGGTTTAGAGACAGGTTTTCACACAACCCTGGTGGGTCTCGAACACCTGATCCTCCTGCCTTTACATCTCTAGTACTGAGATTATAGGTGTGCATCACTGTGCCTGGTTAAATAATCTGCCTGACTCAAAATGAGCACTGCTAGTGGATAACAATTGTTGACCCTGAATAATTGAAAACTATTGTAGTTACTATAAAATAATAGGAGGGAGAAATAGAAAGAGTAATGAAAGAATGTCTTAAGAAGAAACAAGGACTCAAATCTGATAAAGAGCAGTAACTGTGAAGAATTTAGGGCTGGGGAGATTGCTCATCAGTTAAAGAACTTCCTGCTCTTGCAGAGGATCATAATTCAGTTTCTAGCACACATATCAAATGACTCAACACTTGTGACTTCAGCTCCAGGGGACCTTATGCCTTCTGTTGGTCTCCATAGGCATCTTCACACACACACACAGACACATACACACACACACACACACACACACACAAATAAATAAATAAAAATAAATCTTAAAAATAGATGTAAAATGTGAGTAACAAAATTGAAAGAAATGTTTTAAAGAACAATCAAACCAACGCAAAAATGGAGACAATCTTTTACACAATGTAAATCAAATAAACAGCACAGAGACTCAGAGGGTGCTGTGTGGAACACTGGATCCAACAGAGGGAAAATAAAGTTAGAAGGGACTAAACCCGAGATTGTTTCACATACCAGAAATGCTGACAGCAGCTGCAGAGACGGAATCTTGTAGGTGTTTCTGAACAGAAAACCATTGCTTCTAAACGGGAGATAGGATGCATAGAAATTCGCGTGCAGTTCGATGTCTCCTCCCGGAGACAAGCAGACAAGATTTTAGATATCGAAGAGCACTGTGAATCCTGGGAGAGACCTAACATGATCGTTGCTAACCCTGAAACATGTCCTAATGAAGTTACCAAACATCCAACTAAGTCATCTGCTAAGCCAGCATTTGGAGAGCTCTGGAAAAGACAGCAACATGTCCTAATGAAGTTACCAAACATNCAACTAAGTCATCTGCTAAGCCAGCATTTGGAGAGCTCTGGAAAAGACGGAACTCCTGAATAAACCAAAGTGTC
Source organism: Neotoma lepida (assembly GCA_001675575.1). Lineage (NCBI taxonomy): Eukaryota > Metazoa > Chordata > Mammalia > Rodentia > Cricetidae > Neotoma > Neotoma lepida. The sequence continues at coordinate 46,131 of LZPO01097680.1, forward strand.
CCCAAAATTTTATGCCAGGAAGAACAGTGCTTAAAAATAAAGGTGGCAGGTATATTTTAGTTAGACTATCCAAAAACAGGTACATTAATTCTGATGGTGACTTCCAAAGGAAATGTTAGATCATGTCTTGCCACTTGAAGAGGCCAGATCTCACAGACTGAAGAAATCAGGTCACCTCCAATTGAAGTTCTGTCCTTGGGATGGAGAGTTAAGAAATGATCTGTTATGTGTGCATATGCGTGTTTATGATTTATTTTATATTCCACTTTTCGTATGTGTGTATGTCTGTGTCTATTTGCATAACATGCAGCAGGTGCCTGAAGAGGCCAGCAGAGGGCATCAGACCCCCTGGAATAGGAATTACAGGCAGCTGTGAGTGCCTAGAGGTGTGTGCTAAAAACCAAACCTGGGTTTTCTGCAAAAATAGCAAATTCCCTTAATTGCTCAGTCAGCTTTCCCACTCCAGCGTGTCATGCTTTATTTTCTTTTATTATTATTATTTTATTTATTTTAATTTTTCTTCATTTTACATACCAGCCACAGTTCCCCTTCCCTTCCCTCCTCCTGCTCCCCTGAACTTCTCCCCCACCCCATGCCCCATGCACTCCTCAGAGAAGGTAAGGCTTCCAAATGGGAGTCAACAAAGTCTAGCACATCAAGTTGAGGCAGGTCCAACCCCCTCCCCTCCCTGCATCAAGGCTGAACAAGGTATCACACCAAAGGGAATGGGCTCCAAAAAACCAGTTAGTGTACCAGGGATAAATCTTGGTCCCACTTCCAGGGGCCCCAAGAACAGACCAAGCCACAAAACTGTCACCCATATTCAGAGGGCCCAATTCTGTCCCCTGCAGGTTCCCCAGCTGGCAGTCCAGAGTCCATGAGCTCCCACCAGCTGGGATCAGCTGTTTCTGTGGGTTTCCCTGTCATGATCTTGACCCCCCCTCCATACAATCCCTCCTCCCTCTCTTTGAGTGGACTCCAGGTATCTGGCCTAGTGCCTAGCTGTGAATATCTGTATCTGCTTCCACGAGTCACTGGATGAAGGCTCTATGGTGACAATTAGGGTTGTCACCAATCTGATTACAGGGGAAGGCCAGTTCAGGCACCCTCTCCACTATTGCTCAGAATCTTAGCTGGGGTCATCCTTGCGGATTTCTGGGAATTTCCCTAGCANCGGGTTTCTCCCTAACCCCATAATGGCTCCCTCTATCAAGATATCTCTTTCATTGCTCTCCCTCTTTAAAGTGATAAATCCACCAGAGTTTGCTTAAGAAGTATTAGGGAAATTTAATAAGGTAAATTGAGGAAATACACTCATGAATACAGAACAGAGTAGATAGCTGAAGTAGTCCTCTGATATGACCAGGATCAAATCCACCTCACAGGCAGGAGCAGGGAGAAGGGGCATGTGGACCCTTCTGCCTATCCTTTTAAGAGGTCATATACAATGGCAAGAAGCACTGCCTCCTTCAGGCCCTATAGCCCAAGGTCATGGGTGGAGCAAATAACATTACATTTCTCCTTTTTTTGTCCTTTTTCTATACTTAATGAAAATTATATACAATAAGAATGATTATCAAGTACTGTCCTGGAAAAACAAAGGGTAATGACATAAACAAAAATGAAACTACAACCATCAAGAACAACATCAAACAAAAAAGACATGCTAAATGTCCAGAAATGTGCAGATCATAGGTAAGTGGTAAATTACCAAGATTACTCGAATAGCTGTCCTATCTTGAAGATTCTAACTCTAATACTTAATATATTCTAGCTAAGATACGAGAAGATTTTAACTATAACTATCTAGACTTCAACTCCATCAAAGACCTGAGTAGGAACATAATAATACCTGAGAAAATGGAAAATGCAAGAAATTTTCAAAAATTCTTGCAAGAATAGACAGAGACAGCTGGCAGCCTGGAGAGTCACCTAAAGTTTCTCAGCATTGTTGGGGCAACCAATTTGGCTATAGGCCTAGAATATCAGATGGACCATTTTCAGAAGCAGGAAATTTGAAAGACCATCATACCTTGTTGTGGCAGAGTTCAGTAGTCAATTTTCCTTGTTTTTTGTTCATACTGTCAGCAGTCGAGGCAAGGGCAGTTCTTTGCCCAGCAGGCCATATTGTATGCAGCAGAAAGATGTATCCTATTTTCATATCCATTCTGTTAGCTTGTGTCTTTTAATAGGGGAATTGAGACCATTGATATTAAGGGATTTTCATGGTTAGTGATTGTTGATTCCTGTTATATTTTCATGGTATGTGTGTGTATTTCCCTTCTTTGGGATTCACTTCTGTGGGGTTATCAATTGCTTGTGTTTTCATTGGTGCATCTAACTTCTTTAGATTGGATTTTTCCTTCTAGTGCTTTCTGTAGGGCTGGATTTTTGGGTAGGTTTTGTTTAAATCTGGTTTTATCATGAAATATTTTGTTTACTCTGTCTATGGTGATTGAGAGTTTTGCTGGATATAAAAGTCTGGATTGGCATCCATGGTCTCTTAGTGTCTGCATAATGTCTGTCCAGGACTTTCTATCTTTCATAGTCTCCATTGAGAAGTCAGGTGTTATTCTGATGGGTCTGCCTTTATATGTTACTTGACCTTTTTCCTTTGTAGTTCTTAATATTTTTTCTGTATTTTGTATGTTTAGCGGTTTGATTATTATGTGGCAAGGAGACTTTTTTTTTGATCCAGTCTATTTGGTGTTCTGTAAGCTTCTTGTACCTTCATTGGCATGTCCTTCTTTAGGTTGGGAAAGCTTTCTTCTGTGATTTTGTTGAATATATTTTCTGTGCCTTTTACTTGTAATTCTTCTCCTTCTTCGATACCTATTATTCTTAGGTTAGGTCTTCTCATGGTGTTTCAGATTGTCTGGATGTTTTGTACTAAAAATTTGTTGGATTTAACATTTTCTTTCACTGATGAATCTGTTTCCTCTATCATATCCTTAACACCTGAGATTGTCTCTTCCATCTCTTGTATTCTGTTAATTATGCTGGCATCTGTAGTTGCTATTCATTTAGCCAGATTTTCCATTTCCAGAATTCCATTGGTTTATTTTTTCTTTATTGCCTCTACTTCAATTTTCAAGCCTTGGACTGTTTCCTTTACCTGTTTGATTGTTTTTTCTTGGCTTTCTTTAAGGAATTTATTGATTTCTTCCAATTTTTTGTCTTTTCCTTGATTTCTTTTTCTTTTCTCTTTTCTTTTTTGGTGTTTTGAGACTGGGTTTGTCTGTGTACCCTGGATGNCCTGGAACTCACTTTGTAGACTAAGCTTGCCTTGAACTCACAGAGATCTGCCTGCCTCTGCTTCCTGAGGGCCAGGATTAAAGGCATGTGCCACCACCACTGGGCTCTTTTCCTGGATTTCTTTAAGGTAATTTTTCACTTCCTCTTTAAGGACCTTTATCATCTTCATAAAGTTATTTTTAAGGTCATTTTCTCCTGTTTTATCTTCATTGGGATGTTTAGGTCTTGCTGTTATACAACCACTAGGTTCTGGTGGTGCCCACATTGCTTTTTATGTTGTTCAATGTATTCTTACACTGCAGTCTACCATCTGGGTTGGGGTAGTTACAGGATGGGTTCCATATGTTTGGAGGGTGGGGTGGGACTTGTAGGTTACAGGGTCCAATGCGTGGCAGAGGTGGTGGAGTGGCCAGGCTTCAGGAGTCTTACCTGCTGACTGGCTATTGGGGCTGTGATGGATGGGGGTATGTACTACAGTTTTCATAGCTTCTAATTCACCGTCCTACCAAGTCCTTCTCTCCTCCAAGCTCTTTGTCATGTAAACTATTTGAGACTAAATCACATAGTTTAAAGCTTCCCAAAAGCCTCTGAAAGGAAATAAAAGGCAGATATTTCCCTTTGTTCAAGAGATTTTTCTGAAGGCTCCTCTCTAGACCTCCCTTTGTCATCCTGCCCATGACATTTCTCTCCTCGAATCTCAAGCTATCCTTATTGATAAATCTCCCTTCCAAGTTTATATGGGAAGCTTCTCATTCCCTTTAAGACTTTGTTAGGCAGTTCCTATATGATATTATATTAAATCATTTCCCTTTTTATACTTTTTCACCTCAAGTTTTGATCATGGTCCTGAGGCCCTTTATCCCAATATACCTCATTCATAAAGTGTGTCATCTCCTTTTACAAACTAACTAATATGATATGCCACTCTTTAACCATTTAAGAAGAAATTTTGATGTGATGAATCTAAGATGAAAACAGGACTGAGAAATGATTGAATGGGTAGTCCTGATTGTGGACTCAGTTTAATCAAGAACAAAGATTAAAACAAGTGTGGCTCTGCATTTTCAATACAAAATATGGAAAGGATCAACTATGATGGGGAAACAATTTTATTTATGACCATGAGAAAGAAAGCATCACTTTCTGCTAAAAATTACTCTATGAGGCNAGCAAGATATCTTAGTTGGTGGTAGGGGTAGCATCTTAGGGTCCACTGGGCACTATCCTGCTTGGCAAATTACAGGTCAGAGAAAGTCTGTCTAATAAAACAAGGTGGATAGCATGTAATGGGCAAGAGTTGAGGTTTTCCTCTGGTCTGCATATGTACACATGTACCTGTGCACCAGCATATACAAGTACACTTGCAAAAGCATGGAAAAGAAGGAAAATGTATCCTAGCACATTCCCTGGCCATTTATCAGAACTTGTTTTTTTTTTTTTTTCATTAAAAACCACTGCTTCAATCAAGATTGCTCTTCAGAGGACCTGAGTTTGGCACCAAGCTCCTATGTCAGGAGACTCACAACCACCATAATTCTCTGACTGTCTAAGTTTGATGTTTCCCATGCACCAGCCTCCCATTCTTGATTTTTGTGCCAAATAAGTTCTCTGGAAGCTTTCCCTTTCATTTCCATCGTCTGAATTTTTTTAATTAAAGATTTATTTTTTATTTTAAATTATATGTATGCATGTATGTATCTGTACCTATGTGTAGGTATATGCACATGAGGAAAGTGTTCTCTTTATATTTCTCTCTCTCTGTCCCTCTCTGTGTGTGTTTGTGTGTGTGCAAGCACATGTGAATGTTGCACGTGTATGTGTTTGTGAATGTGCATGCATTTGGGTATGTGTACAAGTAAAGGCAAGAGAATAATTTGGATGTTACATATCAAGAGACAGCCACTTTACTCTTTGAGATAGAGCTTCTTGGGTATCTGGTGCACCCTGATCCCATAAGGCTGGGTAGCTCTGGGAATCCACCTTTCTCTACCTCCATAGCACTGGCATTAAAATTACCCCCAATTCAACCAGGTATTTTTTCCAATGGGTTCTAGGGTTCAAACTCAGGTCTTCATACTTATAAGGCAAGCACATTACCTACTAGGCTATCTCCCCAGCCTCAGAACTTCTGTCTCTAAGGGGAATTGAGATGGTTTAGGAGACTTGGAGATATTGTTTGAGAAGGGAAATGTGTTCTGGATGAAATTTAACCACAAGTGACCTTTATACAAACATTTGAAAGTATTTTCCCAGGTCTATGAGATACAGAAGAGACAGTCATTAACTATGCCTGATAAAGTCAAGGATTGCCATGACACAAGAGGGTGAGTTATATTTTCTTCTTGTTATTTGTAGGGGCCATGGGGGTGGTTGTGGAGTGTGTATTGATTACACAGTTTTTGTACTTGTTAACATAGATATGTCCATATGGTTCATACAGATGTGTGTGTGTGTGTGTGTGTTTATGTAAATGTGGAGGTCAGAAATAAACAGTGGGTGTCTTTCTTGATCACTCTCCACCTTCATGTTTTGAGTCTGAGTTTCTCTCTGAACCTGGAGCTCATGAATTCTGATTGGATGGCTAATCAGTGAACTTCAGGATTCTGCCTGTCTTGGCTGCTTGACTCTATGCACTTCTGGTCTTGCAGACATATGCCACCTGTGCCTGGCATTTTATAGGAATTCTGAAGATCCAAACTCAGGTTCTTGAACTTTTGTAGCAAGCACTGTTTTCCATCCTCTTCTTTTGTTTTTAAAACAGGGCTTTCCTCAAACTTGCTAGGCAGCTGTGGCTAGCTTTGGACTTAGGATGTTTTTACTTTCATTTCAAGTGCTGTGATTACAGCCATGTCACTTGAGCTGGCTTCCAGCTCTATTTTTAATATTTCAAAAAAAAAATCACAGGCAAGCACACACCTGGGGAATTGTATATTTATAAAACAGATGACTCTCTAGCCACCAGCTTCCTTTCTCTCCATCCTACTGGTTTAGAATGATTACTCAGTAATCACCAAGGAAATGGACTGGATTAGCACAAGAAATGTTAAATGCTCAAGAAGCAGCAGAGATCGGAAATGGACAGATTTCTTTTATTTCTTCACTTTGGGCTAAAATTTTGGGTTAAAGTTAATGACTTGAGTAGGAGGTATTTCTTAAATACCATGAATAAAATATTTCAGATGANTCAGTGTTATGTCAAAGTAAAATGAAGATTAATTGAAGACTCTTTGGGATTACAGTAGTACTTACACATCTTACAGAAGCTTTATACATTTAAAAATAAAGTATTTGTTGGACAAATGAATGAAATAAAAGGTTAAGAGTCATATTAAGTAGTCTGTTAAAAATCAATGATACTCGCCTGTGGTGCCCATGAACCTGGCTTTCAACAAAATGATTTCAAAAATTTCAATAAGTTTCNTTGTCATGAACCAGGAATATAGAACATGTTTCTTCTTTAAATCAATGATATAGACTTGCTAGTGTCATAAATTTTAAGCAATAGGAATTGCTCAAAAACTGCTCAAAGATGTAGGCATTTTCCTTTACATTCATATTTTAAATGTCTTTGGGGCTTAGGTGATAGCTCAGTGGGTAAAGTACTTGCTGCACAAGGACAAGAACCCCAGTATCTATGTAAAAACTCGTCAACACAGATTTGGAGAGAGAGTGAAGAAACATGAGGTCCNTAGGGTTCAATGGCCAGGCAGTCTAGCTCCAATTTTAGCGAGAAATCCTCTTTCAAAAAATAAGCTACAAAATGGCATCCCAATGTCTGTCTCTGGCTGGGCTCCACAGGCATGAACACATAGGTAGATAAACTGGCAAGCACCTGTGCACACACATGCATGCATCATGCACACACCAACACACATACACAGGTACCTCCCCCTACCTCCACACACACATGGTTCAAAGTTATAGGAGCTTTCCCTATTCCTTTCACATTACAAAGGTCCCTGATAGAGGNCCAGCAAGATGGCTCAGTGGGTAAAGTTTCACCAAGTCTGAGTACTTGAATTTGATTCCTAGAATCCACATGGTGGAAAGAAAGAACTGACTCCAGCAAGTTGCCCCTTGACTTCCACATGTACTCCACAGTATCCACCACCATCACACTACATAAATAAATAAATAAATAAATAAATAAATAAATAAATAAATAAAGTAAAAAATAGAAAAATATAACTGTATCCAATAAAGCAGGAAAACAAACAGAAATAGGATGACAAATTAGTTAAATTCAGATGATCAAAGGATGTTAAGTTCATTTTAAAGAAACTATATTTTCTTGCAATACTTCTGCATTGATATCTGACTTATACTTTTTCTTGTTATAATGTGACTTAATATTCTATATGAAAATTATCTTTTTCCAAAAAGGCAAGATTTGATCTTAATTTTCAAGGTTATTAGTATTTNCCCCCATCATTAATTATTTATTGCTCTTACAAACACACGTGTATCACAGATATCAACTTGACTATTTCAGGATGGAAAAAATTATGGATAGTATTGCCTGATAAAGAAAATAATACACATCAATGATGATAATGCATTGAAATTTAATTAGATAAAACATTGTAACAGTGGAGACANGTGTTGTCTTCTCAAGTGGATGCTGGGAAATCACCTCTTCTCCCACTCCTTTGAGCCNTTCCCCTTAGCAAGCTGCTACGNAGTTTTCTAAACTGTTGCATTTGAAATCCTGGAGTTAATATTGAGGTTCTTCAAGGATTCCTACAGGAAGAGCAGGAATAGACAGGAATCCACAAGGTTATTTCTCCTATTTTACTTAACCTATTTTTTCCTCTGATGAACTTGGGCATAACTTCTTATTTGAAAAAATAGTATTATGGCCTCAGCAACCTAAGAAGCAGAGGTTAGTTACTCCAAAATTATTTTAAACTTATAATGTTAGTGATTTTTCTGTTAAAAATAAATAGAACTTAGAAACACTTTAGAATTTAGAAAACCCAAGTTCAAACATAACTCATTACAGAATTGATAAGTAAAATCAGTAATAACAGCAGAGCAAGAGCCTCTGAAAATTCAGCTGCTCCTTAACAGCCCTGAGAACATTGAAAACCTTGAGGGGAAATCTGCCTTGTGGGCTGAAGAAGTTCATCAGTTGCCTAAAAACCCAAGGGAAGTAGATTGGAAAGAATAGGAATCTCTCTCTCTCTCCCTTTCCCTACCCCTACCCTTTCTTCTCCTCCCCCCTCCTCTCCCCTCCCCTCCCCTCCTCTTCAATCTCTTCCCTCATGTATGTGTGTCCATATATAGATGTGCACATGCACACATGTAAAAGCAGAGGCGAACCTAGGGTGTCCCTCCTGAATTGCCATCCACTTTGATCTTTGAGAGAAGGCCTTTCACTGGGGTGGAGCTAACCACACAGCCTAGTTTGGCTGGCCAGCAAGCCCTTCTCACCTCCGTCTGCCTGCATCTGCTTCTACAGGACTGGGATTACAAACACACCACCATTCAGGGTTTTTAAGTGAGTTGTGGGCATCAGACTCAAGTCCCTCTGCTAATGTGGCAGGAATTTACTGATGGAGTCATCTCCCAGCCCAGACGATTCTTTCCAGCAGCCACTTGTTTTTCTCATTGCCCTCTCTCTACCTGCATCAGAGCCAAGAGCCCATGTTCTGCTGTCACAGCAGCTGTGAACCTGCATTCTTTAGAGGACACAGACAGGTTTGGAGGTCTTCAAATGTATCTTTTGTAAAGAACTGTCCATTTTTAAGGGGTGGGATTACATTTCATCATACCATGCCCAGGTCCATCTTCTTAACTATAGAACATTAAATATTAGGTTGTTGAAAGTTGGAGAAGGAGAGTCATGAACTTGAGGTCATCTTGTGCTACACAGTGTCAAATAAATTGAAAGAAGCAAAATCAGTAGTCCAAATTGTAAATTAAAAAGCTAGAAATAGAAAAGTGAAGAAAACTCAAAGTGAATAGAAAAAATAATATAGTAAATATAACTAAATAATATAGTAAAAATAACTAAAATAAAGAGCAGAGTCAATAGAAAAACCACCAAAACTCACAGTGAGTTCTCTGAAACACTAGCAAAATTTACAAAACCTTTAGTTACTTGGAAACACACAAGAGTAGTTTAGCAAAATCAGGAACCTAAAAGAAAATAATACTATCAGCATTGCAGAAAAAGCAAAACACCTAAGGGAATCTTATTGACAATTTTATGCCAGGAAATTCACACCATAGATAACTGAACATATCCCCAGACAGACAAAAATTAATGGAACTGAGTCCAGAGATATTATGATCTGAATATACTTATCATAAATAAAGGAGTTAAATTAATAAGCAGGAAATTCCTCATAGAACTTTGCAAGATCAGAGGTTCAGTAGCTTCCATTACTGAGTACACAAAATAGAATCAATATGCATGTTTGCAGTAGTTTGAAAGAAAATGGCCCCCAAAGGGAGTGCACTATTAGGAGATGTGGCCTTGTTGGAGTAGATGTGATCTTAGAGGAAGTGGTCACTGTGAAGGCAAGCTTTGAGGTCTTATATGTGTTCAAGCCATGTCCAGTAAGACAGACATCTTCCTGCTGCCTGCCAGACAAGATGTAGGACTCTCAATTACTGCTCCAGCACCATGTCTGCCTGCACACCACCATGTCTCACCATAATGAAAATGGACTAAACCTCTGAAAATGTAACCACACCCATTTAATGTTTTTCCTTTAAAAGAGTTGCTGTTTTGATGGTGCCTCTTCCCAACAATAGAAACCCTAACTACAACAATGCTGTATCAAGCCTTAGAACACACAAGTAGGGAATGTTGGCCAATTGAATCTACCAGGGTACTAATGTCCTGGCTTTGAAACCAAAAGACCTTATAAGACACCTACAGGTATCTACCAACAATTCTCATGAATACAAATGCACGCCCCATAAAATATTAGCAAAATGGTTCTAGCAACATCTCAAACACATTCTGCACCATCACAAGGAAGGGTTGTCTTAGGAACAGTGTGACATATGAGAATAAATAAATACAGTGTTCACCAAAGAATAAACCAATAGGAGTATGTCCTTACAGGAAATGGCCTTTGATACATGTAGTATACTTTTATAAAAATCACCACACTTAGTGCTATGGACTAAAATATATCTTTCTGTAATTCATAAGCCAAATCTTTAACATTGAGATTTCACTGTATTTGAAGATTAGGTTTTTATAAAAGGCAATTAAGATTCAATGAGTTAAGAAATGTGGCTTTTATTCTGAAGGAAATATAGCCTTATCAATAGAGACAGGAGGAATATCTTCCAGCTTTCCTTTTCTGTTTCCAAGTGAACACAGCAAGAAAAGATCATGTAGGGGACACAGCAAGAAGACAGTCATTTACAAGGCAGGGAAAGAGATTCTTCCAGAACCTGTCCATACCAGCTCCCTGAACTAGAGCTCAAGAAGACAATAAATTCCTAAATCCTTACTATTGAAAATGGGTAGACATGCTATAGAATTTTGTTATGGAGGTCCAGTATGACTAGGATGCTTGTCAACTAGCAATAAAAGACAACTTCCTCAATTATATACAGAGAATACAAATAGCCCCATTGGTAACATCACATTCAAGGACGAAATATGGATAGATTTCTCTAAAGGGAAGGAGCAATACAACTGTTTTGTTGGTATCTTGATTCAATATTCTACTGGTAACTTAGAGTCCCCAAATGAAAAAAAATCTATTTGGAAAAAAAGAAGGAAACCTACCTTTATCTTAAAATGACACAATAGTATATAAACCATGTTCTGAAGAATACACATTTAGAAATTTTAGTCTAGTAAACCAATTTAATAAGAATGTAGATAATGATACCAAGGTACAAAATAAATTTTATTTTNTTTGTCAATGTAAAATCTATAAGTGAATTCACTAAAATATTCCAACCATCACAACACTGGATGAAGAAAATAAGAGTAAATTTAAGTAAGTGGCAGAATTTCTGAAAGAAATTAAATTATACCTAAACAAATGAAGAGGCATTTATGATCACAGACTAGAACCTTGTTGTCTTTAGATGTTCTATTGGTTCAGTGTATCATATTGAAATCCTAAGTACACTTTCCCTTTGAGTTTGATATGCTGATCCCAAAGTTCAGAAGAATATATAAAGGATCCAAAACATCTAGAAGTCTTGAAGAATTGTACCTGGAGATTCAGCTTATAGATTTCAATGTATTCTGCATGGCTGTTGTAACCAAGTCTGTGTAGTGGTACTATAGGGATATCCAAGGAGAGATACAACATGAGCTGAGAAATAAATTCTCGTCTTTATGGTTGATACTTTTGTTAATAAGAGAGTGATGGCTAATGTTAACTATGAGTTGGCTAGGCAGGTAAATATACCTACTGCAGAAACCTGACAGCCTGAGTTTGGATCCTTAGAACCAACATAAAAGCAAGGTGATGGTTCATATCCATCATCTCAGTGCTCCTGCAACAAGATGAGAAACAGAGACAAGAAGAACCTTCAGAAGTTCAGGACCCAGCTAGCCTGAATGTGCATCACAGTGGAAACAGAGAATGACCATACCTCAAATAAGGGGGACATGAGGACTGACACCTGAGATTATCTTCTGAGGTGTACATGTACAGAGTGGCATGCACATACTATTACACACTGTCTCTCTCACACATACATAAACACACACACTTGCACACACTAGCACACTTCACATACAGACACAAAAATAAATAAAATAAATATAACTCTAATTTAATACTTACAAATAAAAACAAAATTATAAATCTCTTCTTAGAAGAAACCACAGAAGCAAACTTTCATTATATTTCTTTGGCATTACATTCTTAGATACTACACCAAGCACAATCAACAAGAGGAAAAAGTAGATAAAAATCATTTAGAAAACATTTCTAAAGTGTGCTCAAAAACAAGCTGCCACGAATGTGAAAATATGTCCCTGAATGAAGGTAAACATTTACCAACACCAAACAAGAAGAGGTAGAAGGTAAATCATCTCCGAAGATTTTGATGAATAATTTGAATAAACCATTTCTTCAAAGAAGATGTAAAACTGATTGATAAACATGGATATATGTTCAACTTTATCAACAGTTAAGGAAATGAGAATCAAAACTTTAGTGAAATAAAATTTACAACATCTACAGTGATTAAAAAATTTAAAAATATGATAAGTATTGGTAGGTATATGAAGAAACTATAGTCACAAACATTGTTGATAGCAGTGGGGTATGATGGAGTTACTATAGTAACCATTTTATGATGCCTTAGAAATTTCTTAAAATTACCTTATCATTCAGCTACTTTATCCCTAGGGATATGCCAAATAGAAGTGAAAATATATTGGGACATGGAACTTCTATTGTTTGGGTGGATATGTGTTTATGTGTACATGGTGTACATGTATGTGCATGTATAGGTTTGCATACATATGGAGGCCACAAGTCCATGCTGGGTATCNCCTGCAATTGCTTTTCACTTTATGATTTGGGACAAGGTCTCTCATTAAACCTGGAGCTCACTGATGTGGCCAGTCAAGATGGACAGCAAGCTCGAGAGATGTCCTTGTCTCTACCTCCTCAGCTCTAGCCTTACAGGCACTCACTATCGTGATGAGCTATTTTTTGTGCATAAGTTTTTTGCTTGTATGCATGAAACACATACCACTTGTGTGCCTGGTGCCCAGAGCTGGAAGAAAGGGCTTGGTTCCCTTGAAACTAGAATTGCAGATGGTCGTGAGCCTCCATGTGGGTGCTGAGAACTTCACAAGGGTACCCTGCAAGAACAAGTACTCCTAATGCATGAGCTATCCTTCTTGCCCTCCATACCTAGCTTTTATGTAGAGACTTCGGAACTGAAATCAGGTCCCGGAACCTGGACAGCAAGAATTTTATGGGTTGAACCATTTTTTAAGTCCAAGTACTTCATAATTTTAAAAGGATTATTTGTAATAGTTAAAATAGAGGTAAAAAGTGACCACTGATTGATAAATGCACAGATACAGATGAATAGCCAATATATCACATGTTATTTAGTTTTAATAAAAAATGTTTTCTAAGACATGCACACAGAGATAAATCTTGGAAATGTGGCAAATAAAGCCAGATACAAAAGGTCATGCACTGTATCATACCATTACATGGAAGGTTTAGAACACAAAACTCCTACAGACAGGAGAGGTGATGGCTTTTGCCAGGGGCCCAGAGGACCAGAAAGTGGAGAAGGATCATTAAGGGCATGCAATTTATTTTGAGGGTATGAAAATGTGACATTGGTGACAGTTGAATTATTTCATGACTATGCTAATGACCACTAAATTATATGTATTAAAAAGTGACTTTTACAGTGTATTAATTGTATCTCAAATGGTTTTATAAAGAAGTAACAGTATTAATGGGTGTGAACAGAGTTCTAATTGCTTCATATCAATTAGCTGATTTAACCATAAAAGCCTATGAACTAGGAGCTATTTTTAGTGTGCTTTGCAAGTATGTAGTTAGAGTCTTGAATAGTTTAACTCTTTTGAGGTCTCTTTAATGGGTAATGATGGGACTGATATGTAACAAGTGAGTTACAGGAAAAATTGTCTTCTTTATTTCCTCTACCACAGTGGCAAGTGAACACAGTGGGTAGAGCTAGGGGACCCACAAGAGCTTTTCCATGGCATGATGTCAGTAGGTCTAATTAATTGCAAGTATAGATTTATGAGGGAAGCAGAGGACAAAAAAATAAAGAATTATTTTGAAGTGAGATGGTGTACTGATGTGAAGTTCAGTTACATTGTTCTGTGAACTTTTTCTGGAGCTACATGAACAAATGTCGATTCACCTCAGATGAGTCACCAAGGACAGAAACAAAGAAATGTGTTCAGCTACGTGCAGCTTGGTGAGCCGATGAGTTTGACTGAGGTTGTTTCCAAAGCATGGGCAGCTTATGGGTGGCCACGCTACTAAAGGAAATGAGAGTTCTCTCTCCCAGAAACTGTTAGCTACACGTATATCCCCCAGGGAGATGCAGAGCCCCAGGAGCCCTATCCTAGTCTCTGGTGGAAAGTCAACAGCTCCATCTTGCGCAGGTAACTACCAACGGTAGTTACAATAACATTTCAAGAGGGCCGTAGGCATGTCCAGACGTCAGCATTCAACAGCACGCATGAATCACAGCTGCCTGGGTTCAAGTTAGAACCTCTAGCAAGGTGAGCTGAGCATGTGCCTTAACTTTTAGGTCTCAGTTTCCCCATATGTAAAACCCAGCAAATGAGCATAATAATACCTGCTAAGGTGTAAGGGTTGAATACTGTCAAGAGGAGACCTCCATGTTCAGCCAGTGTACTGCAATTTCTGTAAATCTCTCTGACACATCTCTTTAATTTTCAGCCCTTCTGTTTCTGTTTCTGTTTCCATTTCCGTTTCCATTTCCTTTTTGCGTGTACTGTTTTGCTCCATCATTCCTTTCCTCTGATATTGCCTTAACCAGAAGGGATTTCTCTTTTGGAAGCCTCCGCTCTTGCTCACGCCTTGATATCCAGCAGCACAACCCATATTTCCACCTATGTGGCTAATAATTTCCATTTGTGTGGTTAATAAGCCAAATTCTGGGGAAGTGAGATGGCACAGTGGGTAAAGGTGCTTTCCACCAAGCCTACCAAGCTGCATTCACTCATGGTGAGAGGACATATGGTGGGAGGACACATGGTGG
>LZPO01097681.1:0-25001 GCA_001675575.1 Neotoma lepida
CATCCCTGCAGCTTGCAGTTCCATGTGTCTGTCCAGTTTATTCCTTAACCAGAAGTTGCACACGTCGATGTTAATGATGTTGTTTGGTTAGAGCCCTTTGGTTTTGAGCCCTGAGAGAATCAATCAATTTGGGGAGTTTGCTCATGTTTCTAGGAAGAATGAGATGAAGTTTCTAGAAAGACATGAACTCTTCTGTTCCGGCTCAGTCTTTCCAGAAAAGCCTGAGTCAGAAATAAGATCGTAAGAAACTACTCTGTTTACTGATGGCTAATTTTTTTAATTAAAAGTCAGGTGGCTGCTCCACCTCCCCTCACTTCCTTCAGAGATTTAGGGGTCCTGCTTAGCACATGGCCTGTGATCTTAGCAATACCAAGACACCATTGGATCCTTGACATCTCTAAAATGGCTTCTCTTAAAAATGGCTAATCTAGTCTGACATCTCAGGGACCCTTCAACTAATAGGATTTATTACTAATCTGGAAGTTGTCATTTTATTCCAGAAGTCAAGCATTGAACTGCTAAGATTCCCAACACATCTGTGATGGGACAGAACACACTGGCAGACATTTGTGGAACCCCATTGGTTCTATGAATCCTTTCAAGTCTATTCTGAATCTTACTTGTGTCTGATGCAACAAGCTAGTCTCTCTCTCTCTCTCTCTCTCTCTCTCTCTCTCTCTCTCTCTTTTTCCCCCCAAAATGCAAATTCTCTACTAACAGGTTGAAGCCTGAGAGTTCCAAGAATCACCATTTAGCACAGAGCCTGGGAGTTCCTTTAGATCCAACGGCAAAGCTACCTGAACAATTACTTCCCTGGGGTCTATTTTGAAATGAAAAAATCTAAATAACTCTGTCATTTCTGCTCCATATGCCAAGCTGACTCTCTTAATGTGGATGCAGGTATATGAAGTCCACGGACGGTAATTTTAAATGGGCCACGAAAATACTCAGGGACTTGGTGACAGTGCCCAGAGGGCTGAGAGTCTGCTTTAAAAGGCTCCTTCCCACCAGCCCCCTTCCAGGTACTACTCTATCATCCCTGTGACACATTAAGAGGAAANGCTAAGGTTGCACAGATGCATTAAGTCACGCAGTGGTTTCATGCACTTCTCTGGGCCCTCGAAGCATTACACCGCAGAGGTGTCCAGACACAGGGAGGAGCAGGCTGCATGCACTCCAGCCAAGCCTGTGTTCAGAACACACATTACAAAGGAGTGTGACGCCCCAGCCTGTGCCATTAGGCCACATTAGCCAGCATCACCCATCGCCTCTGATTAATAATTGAATTCAATCCATACAGAAGAGCTCAGGCTAAGCTGGAAGGGGCCTACCATGCATTAGAACGGAGCATCTCCAGGGGCCTTGGAAGCATTTGTCCATTTAACAAGTCAATCTATAAACTACAGTCAACGAGTGCTCATTAGAAGCAGATGACCCACCCGGAATGTTCCATCCGCTCGTCCATTCACCTTGCTTTCCATGGTGCCTTTCCTTTGGCCACACACAAGCTTATTACCCCTTCATGAGGCATTCTTTCATGTACCAGTCTGGTCCCCCAACCTCCCCCCGCCCCAGTTTATACAACATTTTTAGCTCTCTTCAGGGATGATTTACAGCAAGAGAACTACCTTCCCCAAGGTTATATTCCTTCTCAGAGTAGCTGTGTCCAAACATATGTTAATGAGAAAACATGGAGGCTTGGCCTTCACACGCCAAATAAAGACAACTTGAAAGAACACCTTAGTTCCAGNGCCTCCTACAAGGATGGCTGGGCTTCTGTTTAGATGTTTACAGCCCAGCTTCCTTTCTGTCCACCCTACTTTCAATTCTTCCCTCAAGTATCATCCCAAGATCATTGCCCAATAACACTCCTGCACACTTCTCCACTTCCAGATCTGTGTCCCTGGAACTCTGTCTACACCTGGAAAGCTATAGGATATTTTACCTGCCACCTAAGAGGCCAGCACTGGGTTCAAATAAATAACCTTTGTGGAAGTCCTTCATAAGTTGTTAAAGATGTAAGCAGAACACTGGCTACCCTTCCCCTCTAACTCAGATATCAGGGAACCTGGTAGGTTTTTTTGACAGATGAATGCAAATGTGATCTGTAAATTTAGGGCTTAGAGAAAACTAGGGTTTAGGGAAATGGCNCATGCAAACAAATCTGTGGGTTTAACTGACACTAACCTGCACATATAATATCCCACAAGTATTCATCATTTTTATGACGTCTTCTATTCACACAAATTTGAGCACTGTTGCTCAGCCTTCCAAGAGCAAAATACTGTCCTCAGAAATAATCAGTGTAGCCTGGCATTAGTGACTCAGCCACGTAGCATGGCTTGAACAGGTGTTCTTATTATTTCCTATGTTTATAAATCAGAAAGTAAAAGTCTTCGACTAGGGAAGACATATATGATTGGCCCACAAACCCAAATTCCTGCACATTCAAGGTGATAACTTAAGCCTAAGTGTTCTATTTAGGAATGTCCCTTCCTGAGCAGGATAAAAAGCATCTANTATTTGAATCTAACTCAAAAAAAGAAATGGCACAGGTAGGAATTGAACGAGTGTTCAGAGAGGGTCACAGGTCAGTCCTTTCAGGATTCCACTCTGTCCTGGAACCACTATCTATCACTGTGCCTTCAAGATACCTGAAGAGCAGATGAAATGTTAATNCAAGCAGGACAGAATCAGAAAGACTCTCATCACAGTCACTGTGTTGAATACCCAGGGTCCAGAGAATAATGTTCCCAACTTCCCCAGGTCAATTTTCTTTTTATTTTCCTTCACATGACAGATTCTCTCATTGCAAAGTGGAAAATTTTGTCATGAAGTCTTTATACATTTGGTTTTTGCCTCATCGAAAGGGNATGGTACCAAACCATCACTATCATTGAAAGTGCTGTCCCATGAGGGCTGATGTAGACCTGTGCTATAGCACAGGCAATGCCCATACCACAAGTTCAAGGACAGCTAGACGAGTAGAGATCATAGTATGTGGATGTGTGTGTGCATGCATGGGTGGATCACATTTTCATGTAGATATGTGATGATACGTGAACTGAAGCTGTGGATTGGTGTCTTTCTAGGGACATGGGTAAGTGGTAAATGTGTATCTAGCAACGTGAGCAAGTAATGGAAAGTACCTGGAATATAATTCCAACTATATAGACTCTTTCACCAGCCTAACTTGCTGTGCAATCTTGTTTCTCCATCTTCAAGTTTAGGGCCTAGTTTCACTCTTCCTCTTTCATTAATGTGGCAGTAAAATAACCATGAAAAGTCTCATGGAAAATTAGAATGTGTGTAAGCATCACTCCCAGTGATCAGGGTGTAGTCAATNATAACCCAGAGGTCCAAAGAGCATGGGCAGCAATCTACTAGCAAAAGTAGATACCAACCTCTGACTTCTCAAGGCAGCAGGCACATNTGTGAAGAGATGTACTAATATGGTCTTAAGCAGAATGGATGAAGAAATTTGTTATGTGGAAGTGTTCAGCCTGTGGGTCTTAAGTAGAAATGTAATTGTCAATGAACTATTTTGGTTAAGCTAAGAACCACTCTTAAAACAAACCACAATGAAGATTCATCCCCCAAAGAGAGAACATACAAACAACTCAGCTACTGTGNTTTCTGAATTGGAGAACTGATCTCAGTACAGAGAAGTTGAAATGTCAACTCAGCTGGAGAAGTTAAGGCTTACTGAAACTTGTTAAGACATANAAGACCTTCAGGAGTAATTGTAGATGTGTGTGACTGTACAAGCAATGCCTACATCAACATTTATGTGGATGGCAAAGTCTATCTTAGTGAACGCCACTAAATTTCCTGGATAATTTTGTCCATAGTACAGCAAGCAATTCTATCACAAGTTAGCTTAAGAGTCCATCACTTAACAATTAATATAATTAACCAATGAGCCACTGTTTCAGCTATCAAAATAANCATGGACATTAATGAGCATAATAACCATCAGCAATTAATTCACTTCTCACTACTCACCAAATAAATCAAGTGGCNCCAGCCTCCCCCGTGCCAGCTCATTTCCTAAGCATCCACCTGAAAAATGATCTGGCCAAACACCCTGCCTTCAAGCACATAAACGTTAGCATGGCCACACTCCCCCATTCTCTTGCTGCAAATCCTTGAGAATCACAAAGTCAGGTGGCTGACTGTTACATGCTAAACAGCCTGCGTCCACTCTTGNTTCACCTACAGTGGATGTTTTGGCTTTAAATATCCTATTCTGATGAGTTCTCCCAACACACTGATTATGTAATGGTAACAGTTTGGTTTTAGAATGATCAACACAAAGATTGAATGGTAAGATCACATACTTGATTTTATCCATGCAAGAAATATTTTTTTTCATCTCGGTGTGTACATACACACACACACACACACACACACACACACACACACACACACACACATTTTCATGTGTGAGTGCGCATGCATGCATGCCATGGCACACATGTGGAGATCAGGAGACGACCTCAAATATCAGTCCTTGCCATCCACCTTGTCTGAGGCAGGGTCTCTTGTTCTGCTGCTGCATGTGCCAGGCTAGCTTGCCTGAAAACTCCCAGGGATTCCCTTACCTCAATTTCCCCTCTCACTGTACAGCACTGAGATTACAGATTAGTACTACTCTACCCAGCTTTACATGTTGTGCTGGCTGGTCTCATGTCAGCTTGACAAGCTAGAGTCATCTGAAAGGAAGGAACCTCAATTGAGAAAAAGCCTCCATGAGATCAGGCTGTAGGACATTTTCTTAATGATGGATGGGGATGGCCCAGCCCATTGTGGGTGGTGCTGTCCCTAGGTTGGTGGTTCTAGGTTCTATAAGAAAGCAGGATGAGCAAGCCATGGGGAGCAAGCCAGCAATCAGCTCCCCTCCATGGCCTCTGCATCAGCTCCTGCCTCCAGGTTCCTGTCCTGTTTGAGTTCCTGCCCTGACTTCCCTCAGTGATGGAAGAAGTGGAAGTGGAAGCCAAATGAACCCTTTTCTCTCCAAGTTGGTTTGGCTATGGCTTTTCATCACACCAATAGAAACCCTAAGACACATGGGTTCTTGGGATTCAAACTCAGATCCTAATATTTGTACAGCAAGTGTCTTTACTGGGTGATCTATCTCCCATCCTGAGGGTATTATTTTTAAATCAATTGATGTGATCTTTATCCTGTTGGATTTCAGAGACAGCTATTCCAGTTTCATTAGCAATGTCCTTTAACAATAAGCTAATATCCTGTAATCTTTCAAAAACAGAGGTGGGTGTCTCATCTTGGAAGGGTTGACATGCATACAACTTTCCCTGAGATTAAGAACTGTTTTTGCTTGTTAATATGAAGGGGGAACACACTGTACAGTGAATCTGAGTCTCAGACTGATTCCCGATGAAACTCATAGGAAACAGCATTGCTTCCTTGCTGAAACAGAGGAATGATGGCATGTCATGAAATGTAGGGAGTGGGGAGAGCAATCACTAGCTTAGAAATAGCTGAAGTGTCTTGGGTTACAACATTCTTAGCTCACTATATTGAGAAATAAGAATTTTTATTATANACTGGACTTGTCCCTAAGCTCAAAACAATTATCTTAAATCTAAGCCTCTCCTCCTCTTGGTCATCTCTGATTTGAATTCTGGGGTNGCCGGGAGACAATGAATTTCAGCTAGAATTGGACTTTCCTGGGATGTTCCTGGAGTGTGTTTGAACAATGAGAATGGGTCACCTACTATGGCATACCACATAAAACCTACTTTTAAAAGGTGTTAATAGGCAAAAGAACTCAATTTAGCCCCTGAAGGTTNTTATCCAGAAAGATGTTTCATGAACCAAAGATTCTTCCAACTTCTCGCTCAACTACATACAACAAAATGCCTTAGGAAAAGCCNCCAGGAGCCTTACTGTGGTTTACATCTAGCCAGTTTTAGGAGGGAAGGGCTAGACCACCACAGGGATGTTATAATGTACCAGTATTATAAGCATCTCTGTGTGCGTGCTATTCAGGAAAAGACTATATTGACTCATAGATGCTCATNAGCGTTGTTTTATTTTTAGTGAGGACAGTTAAGAATAGTTTCTTTTAATATATTTATAAAATGTCTCTCAGACAAGCATATGAGAAAAATTTCCAAGCAACATCTTGCTTTATTTCTCAATATTCACAGGTGGAAGAGCGGAGGGGGAACAAACCAGACAACATTTTGCAATCCAAACTGAGATCATTATCGCACACCTTCTGGTCCCTCAACATATTGCAAGGCAGAGTCTGCCCTTGGTATTTAGGGTCTGAAGATGGCAAACAGAATTCATGCCAAAAGCAAGGGAGGGACAGAATTAGGAAGGGTGGCCAAGCATCATGGGACAGCTGACTGCCTAGTATTATGTGCAAAATGTACCGAAGTATCCGCTCGAAACATGCACCCCCACCAGAGCTTCAAACTCCACCATCACCCAGCTAGGCACGTGACTGAAGCATCTCTTTTCCCTGGATTCTTCCTCTAAAACAGAGCTCCTGCTACAGGGAGGAATTAACTACTGCTAATCCCCTCTGCAGTGCCTTTCTCCACCACTGTAATTAACAACATATTGCTATCTCAAATTCCTATAACACATTAGAATGTACTAAACTCATGGTCCTAGTATCTCTCACAGNGCCAACACAACTTTGGGGGAATTATATTTCTCTTTCAGAAATGAGAGCAGTCAAAAGAAGCCAAGCACCTATGAGCGTCCTCTGTGCCCTTTCCTTACTTGTGTCAGTCTTTTCCAGCAGTCAGTCAGCTCAATAAATGCTCTTCCATGACTAGACACCAAGCTTCAACTCTACAATAAACCCAGGCCACCCCTCCACCCTTGAGCAGGTCCTTTAGTCTATAAAACAGGAATACTCACAACAGCCCTACCTCATCCANGAGGGAGGCAGGTGGGGGAGCAATATAATTAAGGAGAGGGTGATTTAGAAACTGCAAAGAGAGCTACACAGACCTGAAGTGTTGCTATTAGCACCTTATGGGAAAAAGCTATGCCTCTGACTTTAAGCAAAGGGTTGCTAGTGACTCTAGAGGTTTGTGGTAGAGGAGTGCTGTGAGGGGGAAAGGAGGAAGAAAGGGAAGAATGAACCTCATTCCCTAAGTTACAACTGTATCCCAGGCCCTCNCTGGGCAAATGACCTCCAGAACACAATGCTCTCCTGAGCAGTGCATCTCCCAGATATTCTAGAAAAAGTCAGTGTTGGGGAAGGACAGTCAAGACCATGTGGGATTAAAAAAAAATTGTTAAAAGAGGATCTAAAGGTTCTCGTTGGTAGAATGATTGCCTCTTGTGTGCTGGATTCCATCTTTGCTCCCCAGCACAAAGGTGGAGATAGAAATGAAGATAGATGGAGATGGGGATGGGGATGGGGATGGGGATGGGGATGGGGATGGGGATGGAGATGAGATGGGGATGGAGATGGAGATGAGATGGGATTGGAGATGGAGATGGAAATGAGATGGAGATGGAGATGGAGATAGAGGGAGAGATAGAGATAGAGGGAGAGATAGAGATAGAGGGAGAGATAGAGATAGAGGGAGAGAGATAAGGAATGGGAGAGGGAGGTTAGCCAGAGTTCTGGTGCAAAAGAACTTTTGAAATTTAAAGAGTTCAGATTTCAGGAAACAAAACAGCAAAAACACTATGGTCATTGTTGATGTGTCTATTTCAGTTTACTTGTTCATGCCACTGAGCTACATCCCCAGCCCAAAGAACCAAGCTAGGTTTGTTTGTTTGTTGGTTGGTTGGTTGGTTGGTTGGGGGGAATAACAGGTGATTTATTCTGGAGCCATTTTAAGTNGCCATGAACCCAGGAATATAGATTTAGGTTACCCCAAATTCCATGTTCCAACGTGGAAGCAGTTTCATGAAGTTTTATAGTTTGCAGAACAGAAAGCCATAAATCAAGGCAAGTTTAAAATGCATTGGTGGGTACATCAGATAGGCAGGTCCAGCACATTGGGGAAGCTTTCCTATAGGCCTATGATGCTATCTGGTGACAGTCTTAGCATTTGTATTGATAGAAGCTAGTGGTCTGTTAAAAACCAAAAAGTTTTTATTTTCATCAATTCTAAGATTCCTTTTTAAAATGCATATATTATTATACCCCTGAAAGTGGGATGAATCAATGGCATGCTAGCATCCTAAGCATCACTGTCCTTTCTTTCCCAAGAGTGACAGATACATGGTTCCCACAGTCACTCGCATCACCTTAGGCCCAATGAATGAAGAAGGATGTTNTCACAACCAGTTCTCAGCTGGTTCACCATGGGGCTTGGTGGTGCCCAGCCCAACCATGCTGCGTCCCGTCCTCCTAAGACCTGCAGCCAGGCACTTTGCTCAGCCTGGAACTAATCTTCCTGACACTCCAGCCTCTTCAACATCTCGAATCAGACTGACTGCAGCAAGCAGCTACCTGATCAGCCACAAAGGGGCTGTGACTCAATCCCGTCCTGCTGTCTGCTGTCCTCATCTCTTTGTTTGCCTCCCCTGAAAGCATGACTACTTTTTAAAAGCTCCATGAACACCACAGTTTCCAGTGCTCTGCCTTTGGCATCAACCTAGCTCTGTTTGCCTCTACTTCTAGATCATTCTAAGGCTGAGCGCTGAGAAACATACTGGAAGTTGTACCTTTCCTGATTCATATGTCTCCAGGGCTATCAGCATGGACTAGCTCTCTCCTTCCTTTGGCTTAGCCTGACCTATAATTTGACCAAAACTGAAAATTCACAGGCAGCCTCCTTCCTAGCCTCAGACTCTGCTTCTGGTAGCAACTTCTACAGCAAAAGTAGGCTCCATCTCCAGATTACCCGTGCCACCATGGTACAAGGCAACTCCATGATGGTGCCCAGACACCCAGAGCACTAGGATCACAGCAGACCCCTGTCCTGAGCACAGAATCCTGTTTGCTCTGACACAGAAGTGGAAGAAGATGCGACATTCACAAGGAAGGAGAGAGGTCTAAATTTTAGGAAACGTATCAAGTCATTTGCTGAAAGGGAAGAAAGAAAAGTTAACCACACAGAGAATGAGGTAAGGACGTGTGTGTAAAGAGGACGTGTGTGTAAAGAGCACCTAGGATCTTTTGTCTTTCTACCTCAAAATCACTACTAACAGCGCTGTGTATCTAACAAGTCATTTGATACCATGTCATAGCACTGTTCTGGGCATGTACGTGGNNACACACACACACACACACACACACACACACACACTTCTTTCATGCAAACCTTCTAGGACAGGGCTGAAATACTGTTCCAATTCAAAGCAATTTCATCAAGAATAACTAACGGTTCTATTCCCTTCAGCTTGATTTCTTTACCCTTTTCAAAACAGGATTCCCCACCATTTGCACAGGCCATTTCCAGGGTCTGGGATCCTATCTAAAACCAACCTGTGAGCTGATTGTCAAGATGCAAACCTAGAGCCCCTGTTTGGATGGCAGCAACTGTTCACCAGCCCCAAAGAAAACGAGGTTGCTCCCTGGCATCTCCCTTGAGTCATCATGGTGTCATTTAAATGGACCCCAAAGCAGATGGCATGAGCAGAGGGCCCCCAAAAGACCAATTAAGACAAGACACAAAGAAACAGTCAAGGGATTTCCATGATAAGATCCTTAAAAATTATCTTTAATTGATGCCAAATATGAACAGATCGTGAAATGTCAGAACCAAGTAAAATTGCATAGATGAAAACTATGCGCATTGTTAGGTTCTCCCGTCGAAGCCCTCACTATCCTCGACCCGACATGGTAAACGGTTAGGGCAGGGCAAGTGCAGGGGAGATGAGATGAGACATGTCCTTAACTCAAGGAGTAAGCAATTGGCAAAGCCAAGAAACAAAACAGAACGTCATCAGCTTCAATGGTTTGTTGTCCTGAGGGTGCACTTCAAATGAACACTTCTTGACTTTAGTTTTTAGCCTCAGGAATACTTTATCTTTAATCTTAGAGGTATGTCACAGAGTCCATGTCACTTATGGCTGCTGCATAAACAGTCCCTAAACAGTGCACTGAAGAAGAAAGAGACTCCTGCACGTCTTGGAAAGGGAAGACCACTTATGACCCAGCATATTCTGCAAGGGCTTTTCTTGTTGTATGTTCTTTCCCCATTCCATTTTTTTCTTCTGTGATTTAGGAGCAAAACTTCTCTAGATCCTTTGAAGTTTCACACCACGAATTCCTGTTAACTCCCAAAGAAAAATCACTGTGACCAAGGTTAAAGCTGTCCTAAGGGCAGCAGAGCCTAACCCTTTGCTTGCACACTGGCATTTCCGTAAGTCAACGAGCAAAGAGGCTGCCATTTGCTCTCAAGGCTTTTAACCTCATGTCTATGCCCTGAATGAATTTGCACAGTGGCCCAAGGTAATGGACTAGTTTTGGTTAACAATTCAGTTCCTGCTTGCTTCTTTACAAAAGTGGTAAGTAATGTACATTCCTTAAAGATTTACCTGAGTCATTCTGGACACATTTGCATATACCCTGAAGTCCCTTGCTATGAAAGTAAGTACTACTGTACCACATCATAGGTGAGTGTCTACCTCCTGAGATTACAGTTCAACCTAGCTTGTGTCTGCTCCTCAAATTCAAACTTGCTTGTCTTCTCAAAATGAATATAAATATCAAAAGGCCTCGCTCTTGCTTGGAAAAGGCTGGAAAATAACGTGGTTGTTTGGCAGTTTATAGTCTTTCTAACAATTTTATACTATGGATGGTTACCGCCCACCAATTCTCACCACTCCCAGGAATAAGTCATTCCTGGAAGAAAATGGGGAATTGCCTTCTGCTAATGTTCCCTTTCTGCTTTCTGTTCAATCCAATCTACCAAACAAGAAATTAAAATTTAAAGTTGCTTTTTTAAAAATGTGTTTTGAGGCCTCCTATATTGAGTATGAGGTTGAAAACTAATTTTTTTACTGATTCTTTTAGACATTCATTTGAAAAATTTGTAACTACACCCAACATGAAGAAAGTCCTTTCTGTGTTGAAAGTCATTTCTACTTAGGAAAATTTCTCAGCCACCACTCAGACACTTTTTTTCTGTTCTAGTCTCAAGAGGATCAAGACTGTGGTAACCTCTGTGCTTCAGTTTTACCACATCGGAATCTAAACCCACCACACAGTTCCATTTTAGAGAAATGACTGTTCATTGACTACACTGTGGGAGAAATATCTGACCTGATGGTCTGGACTAACCCATAAACACCCCCAGTGAACAGATGTCACTGAGCTTCAGAATTCAAGTCTCAAAGGGGAGTGAGGTGAGGGGTGTGCACAGATGGAGAAAAGGGAGAGAAAAGCCAAACCAAAACAAACCCTTTCCTGGCTCTAGTTGGTCTTCTAGAAATCTGAGGACAGAGGAAATGAGTATCTTTGGTCTCTCTGATTCAGATCACTTGAAGTGAGCTAAGTACTTCAGGGATTCTGGGATGGCTAATAGCCACAGGATGACCTGACCCTTCCAAGGGCACCCTATTGAACTAGGGCCTTGCATGTTGGAAGAGCCGGGCTATGGCTATCAGTGCATCATAAGTTTTCTCCTTCCAGAGAAAACNGGTATAAGCATCAGGGCATGAGCTCTCAAGGCTCAGTACCTAAGAAGGGAGTGAAAGGGCAAAAAGCCTGGGGAAGGGAGTATGAAGTGGACCAAATGAGAGTCATTCCTTAGTAGGCAGTTTAGTTAAGTGCACCTTCAGGTCTACAAAGACATGTCAGCACATTTCAGTGCAGGGGTAAGAGCTTGGTCAAAGGTCACATGCCTATGCTACACAGATAATCCCTGTACTCCTTGTCATCATGTTCACTGCAATGAGCTACAGATGGATAAGCAGCATCCAAATCCCCCATCCACTCCAAATTCACAACAGCACATCCCCAACCCCAGGCAGACCACTTCACCACATGCAACACTTTTTTCTTATAACATATACAGAGGATTCAACCTGTCCAGGGCATAGCTACAAGAGGCAGACCAGGTGTCCAGGGGCTGGCTGATCAGTCTTGGCCTCATTGTCTCATCCTCTAACCCATCCATCCCATAGTACCGAGTGGATTATTGCTGTTGACAGAGTTCTGTTGTGTGCTAGATCTCAGAGTCAAAATAAAACTACAAGATATCCCTGGAGACTGGAGGAGTTGGCATTTTGCCCCCAACTGGAGACTTGCAAGCATGTAGAAGCAAAGACCAGAATGATGGACCTAAGGTTCAAAGAGTGAGCAACACATGGGAGGGGTTAGTCCCCTGCAGTCAGAGGTTGGCAGTTCTTGGCCCCTCATCTTCTAGGATATGTGTCGTTCACCCTGAATACTCACAAAAGTTGCACAGGGAAAGAAAATGTCCATCTTCCTTCAACTGAGCTAGACAGCCTGGATGTCGTTATAGTTTCTTGGTTGATGGCTTCACTTCTCCTCTGAAGATTAGGTGGGGTAAAGGGATGGAAGTACCAGGGAAGATTCCAGAAGAAGCCAGGCAAGGATGTAAGGCAGANAGTAGTAGGCAGCCACATGCTAAAAGCAGTATGAAGTTCCCCACTCTAGCGTCCTTCAAGACAATGAATGCCTCTCCATTGGTGAATAGCTGCTGGACTCCAGAGCCTGTGTGATATGGCAACCTTTTAGCTGGACAGAGTCCCCATCATTCTCTGGATTCAGTGGCTGGGGCAGCAGCAGTCAGATGTTCAGCCAGTGAAGTGACTTCCACGTGGGACAATCAGAGGAGCATCATAGGAAATACCTATAGGAGGTTGGCCAAGAAGGCTGGCCTATGTAAGGTCACTGTGAGCTCAATGTTCCCATGGTTTGCAATGATACCCCCAAAGATCAGGCTATCAGAGCTCTTCAAAGTGCTGTAGCTGACAGAGAGAGAGTGGGGAGAAGGAACCACTGAACCTGAGGAAGCTTTGTCTGTCCAGATCGGCCTTCCACATTCCCCAAAACATTTCTCTTGCCTTTCGATGGAGAAGAAAACAAAACAGAACAGAACAGAACAGGTTTACGGTTCATATCCAGTTCAAAGATGGGTCTCAGTTCATATCCAGAGTCAGGCTGCCAAAGAGACCAAGTCCAGTAGATGGCCAGAGAGGCAGCACCCGCTTTCTCTTTCTCTTCTTTGGGGCTCTGAGCGTGGTGTGGTCTTCTCACAGTGGTGAAGTGAGAGAGTGAGGATGGAAAAAACAAACAAAACCAAAAAGCAAAAGGTCTGTGCCCCAACCCTTCCTCCCCATTGTTAAAGAACTTCCCAGCTGAGTTATGGAGGCACTTTCTGCAGTTCACTGTGGGTACAGATAAAGGCACTAAGCAACTATTAAATCAATTGGCTGAGTTTCTTCAGGGAGCCTCAAGGGGAGGGCCGAAGTCTCTATAGACTTCAAATCATGACTGCAAAAAGAAATCAGCTCTGCTCTGGGTGCATGACGAGATAAACATTATCACTTACATCCTAGGAATGCACCAAAAAAACCATGCAATATTGCACCTTTTTTTGTTGTTTGTTTTGCTTGTATTTATGTTCAGCTAGAAAGAATGCTTGTCTTAGGTGTATTAAATACCTTGATGACTTATTTAATTTTCCACGGTTTTCCCTTAAAGGATGGGCATATTGGTCCTCTCTCTGCCTAGACCTGCACAGAAGCTTGACATTTCCCTGAGCAAAGGCAGGAAAATTGACGGGAGTGTCCCCCACCCCCACCCCCACCCCCATTGTTTCTTTTGGGCCTTTCATCCCACAGACTTGTGATTTTTAGTATTTTCTAATTTTTATTACTGAAATCATGCATTAATTAAGTCAAGGTACATCTTAATCAAATAGGCCATAATGCTGACTAAGAGAACATGCTTTGAGCTCCAAAAAGGGATTGTTCCCATCTGACTAACATATGTACTTAAATACAGTACTTTAGTTGCTAAGAAAAGTTAATAAATGAAGGAGTGCACTTTTGGTGAATGCAAGTGAAAAGGGCCTATATTTAGAGGAGTCAATTTCAACGTAAGCTTATTCCCTATTGTCTGGGCTAACTGTCTTGGCATGCTGCTATAAAATAAATGTTATCAGATTCAAACATGCTTACCATTTAACTCTTGTGCTCTTGCAATAAGGAGGGTAAGGTGGTAAGGTTTTGCATCCACTTCTGAAGGTCAGGGGTCAGGGTGCAGGATTAGTGAGAAAAGACCTATATTTGGATCATCTGCAGTTGAGAGAACTTAGCAGCCCTACAGATGAATCGACTCATTTAATCAAGTTACCCTTTTCTTAGAGACTAGACTGGATTTGGGAGAATGGGGCAGATGGAAAATCCCAACAGACTGGGACCAGTAACAGATGTATATGGTGCTTTGAGAACTGGTCTTAATTAGTCNNGAGTTTGGTTGCCTTGTATGCGATTCGGTTGATCAAAATCAAAGCATTTGTTCGCTGACCACCGAGGCTGTTACGAGTTCCACAGAGGACACTATCTGAAGTGTGCTGTGCAGTTTGCAAAGATTTTAGAGTGGATCCCATGCAAATATGAATTTTATATTCCTAAGTGGTCGTCTGATTTTTAGGTTTAAAACAAAAAACTTATGCCAAAAGATTGGAAATATTTCAGTACAGGGAAAGCATGAGTCTTATTTCACACAGACTACTTAATGGACAGCATTAAAGCCAGTTTTATAAAATACTTTCTTTTCTCATTTTTAATAAAATGAAAATAGTTTTTTGTTTTGATGGATCTTGAAAGCTTCAGGTTTGCCACTCCCCAAATTCACAATGCAACAATGCATTGACAGTTAAATAAAGCATTCAAAGACTAATGTTTAGTAAAGTATCTACAGAGTGGGACATGAGTCACCAGGGGGTTTGTTTTTGGGCTTTTGCTTGCTTGCCTGTTGCTTTTTAAACATCGGTCAGGAGTTTGCTCTTATTAACGCAGTTTTGATCAGCTGTGGTGCAGTTACCAGTTCTGATATTAGCCTGTCTGTAATGGGCTATGCTATTGTTCAGATCCTCTTCGATCTCCATGTACTCAGATTTGCTGATAGTAGAGGAGCTGCGTCGGCTGAGGTCACTGTCAGAGGCTAAGTTAGGAGAACTAACGTGGAGCAACTGAGCCTGCTCTTCCCCCTCAGTTTCTCGGTGGTAGAAATAGTTGAAATTGGACACAATGACAGGTACGGGCAGGGCAATTGTCAGCACACCAGCGATGGCACACAAGGAGCCCACGATCTTGCCTCCAATTGTCACAGGGTACATGTCACCGTATCCCACAGTGGTCATGGACACCACCGCCCACCAGAAAGCATCGGGGATACTGGAGAAGTGCGACTCAGCTTCTTCCGCCTCGGCAAAGTACACTGCGCTAGAAAACAGTATGACCCCAATGAAGAGGAAAAAGATGAGCAGCCCTAACTCCCTCATGCTAGCTTTGAGGGTCTGGCCCAGGATCTGGAGGCCCTTAGAGTGGCGAGAGAGTTTGAAGATTCTGAACACCCTTACCAAGCGGATGACCCTGAGGATGGCCAGGGAAGTGGCCTGCTCGCCCTTCTGATTGCCCTCCTGCTCAGCTATCTCCGTGCCCAGGGTAATGAAATAAGGAATGATGGCCACGATGTCGATGAAGTTCATGATGTTCTTAAAGAAGTCTGTCTTGCTGGGGCAGGCGAAGAAGCGCACCACCAGCTCGAAAGAGAACCAGATGATACACAAGGTTTCCACAATGAAGAAGGGATCTGTGAAGATGTTGGAAGTATAGATGACTGTGGTGTTGTCGATGCGGTGGATGGTGCCCGTGAAGTCCTTGTCATCCTTCAGCTCAGGGAGAGTCTCCAGGCAAAAGATGACTATGGAGATGAGGATGACCATGACCGATACAATGGCGATAACCCTGGCAGGCCCTGAGCTCTCCGGATACTCAAAGAGCAGCCACACCTGGCGCTGGTACTCCTTCTCAGGTAGGGGGCGCTCCTCTTCCTTGATGAAGCCCTCATCTTCCCGGAACTTCTCCATGGCCTCCTCGCCCAACTCGTAAAATTTGATCTCCTCGGAGAACATGTCCAGGGGCACGTTGACCGGCCTGCGCAGGCGGCCCCCTGACTGGTAGTAATAAAGGATGGCATCAAAGCTGGGCCGGTTGCGGTCAAAGAAGTACTCGTTCCTTAGGGGGTCGAAGTAGCGCATGCGTTTCTTTGGGTTGCCCAGCAGCGTGTTGGGGAACTGTGCCAGGGTCTTGAGCTGCGTCTCGAAGCGTAGCCCGGAGATGTTGATCACCACGCGTTCGCAGCATTCGTGGTCGTCGTGGTCCGCCTGCCGTGGGTAGCTGCCATCCTGGGGGTGACCCGGAGCGGCCGAAGCCTCATCCGCATTCTCCCCCGACATCACCGTCATGATGGAAGCAGGGTGCAGGGGTGGGAGGCCAGGAGAGAGCCCGGGGTGTGAAGGAGCGAGGGAAGAGGGGTGGGGGGGACCCAAGCGCCCCCCCCACCGGAGAGTGAGTCTCCCCCACGCTCACAGGGAGGGGCTTCAGAGCCCGAAGGTTCAGAGGTCTGCAACTTTGCTAATTACCACCTCCCCCTCCTCCACTCTGCCTTTTACCCAATTTGGAAAACCCTCTCGCCTGAGGGCCGCCAGTGCAGCTTTTTTGAGAGGCTTGGGTTTTGGGGGTGTGCTCTGTTTTTTTGTGTTGGTGAGTGGGTTTTTCTTCCTGCTCTGATTGCCTTAACGCACACCTGCCATCGCTCCGGGGCTCGCCGCAGCTCCCCTCCCCTCCTGCAGCCCTCCTAGGACCCGGTGCAGTGCCAGCTCAGCAGATCCCCACGCCTGTCACCCCCTTTGCTGCTCCTTGGCTCTCCCCCCTCCTATCCCTCTTCGCCTGCCGCCTTCTAAGCTCCCACGGGGCGATCGATGGACGCTGCAGAGAAATAAAAAGTGATACGAGGGTAGAAAATCAGAAGCATTCCGATGGGACGAACCTATAGACACCGAAGAGCACAGACTACTAGCTTTTGTAGAACACACCGGACTTTTACTGGGGTTAACACATACGTACAAACAGACACACAACAGACACCCAGAAATCCAAGTTTGGAAATCTTCCATCCCACTTTTCCCCAATGCCCAAGAGCCGATCTGTTTACAACTTCGTTAAACTGGAGATCGGAAAAGCGCTTAGAGACACTGGAGGATCTTCGGGTGCTGGGCAGCAACCCTTCACCCTCAGCCTCCCCCACCCTGTCACCCTAACCTCGGATTCTGTAACCCCGAACTGGGGAGCTCCCTACCTGGCGGGCCGGCTTGGCGCAGGGGCGGTGCTGAGTCGGCGGAGAGTCGGAATGCGGCAGGTCGCCTTTGCAGCAGCCGGAGCGAGCAACGGCCACCTCCACAGCAGCATCCGAGAGGCACCGGGCCCCTCGTGGTCNGCGTCCTTCCCCTCTCAGGGGTCCGATCGTTTTATTGAGCAGCTACGGAGGAAATGTCCGTTCCCTACCCCCATCCTCACATGGTGCAGGCAACCTGGAGGCGCTGTCCTCTCTCCAGTGCAGGGAGTTCCGGAGGATGCGGGGTGGAAAAGCAAAAAGGCCACCCTCTCCCGAGTCACCCAAGCAAATGGCGATAAGCAGCACTCTCGCCCCCTCCGAACACTACGGGAGCCCTTGATTCGATCCCGAGGGAGGCGGGCGGCCCAAAGCCTGGCTCTACATGGCTCTCGGGTCTCCGCACCACTGCACGGACCTCGCTCCGCGTCGCGCCCGGAGCCTTCAGCAGCTCGGAGTGGGGCAGAGAGCGTGCGGCCGCAGGTCCGCTCGGTCCATTTCTGGGCGCTGCAAGATCAGCAGAAACCTGAGAAAGCGCCTGGAATGCGGAGCAGCGATTGGCCCACCCGGGCGTGGGTTGAGGAGGGCGGGGGAGGGCAGGAGCGAGGAGGTAGATGGAAAATATGAGGGGGTGGTTTGGCAGAGGGGGGTTGTCATTCAGTTCCCATCCTTGCCAGCACAGCTTTTCTTCTTTTTCCCTCCTCTCCTCCTCGAAAAGCCCACCACCAACTCCTCTTCCCCGGTGGCCCGCAGCCCCGCCCACGCACGGTCCTAAGCTGCGCGCGCGACCTTCCCCGGGAATTTCACATTGGAGATGGTCAGGTCCGACGCAATGCAGGCGGTGATGTCCCTGGCAGAACTCCTTGGACCCGTCTGCTTTAGATGCAGTCGCACAAGCAATCCTCCTGCATCCCGCTCCTCGGAGCCACTCGCCCCTCCCCCAGGGGCCTCTCTGTCCAGCCCACCCTACTCCCCCCCACGACCTCCACTCTAGCCGCACTCTGAAGGGTGCAGAGTTTGGTTAGAGCGCTGCAGTTGAGGATCCCCGGGTTTCATCCATGCAGTGTTACTGCTAGAAGGTGGTGCCAAGTGTCTGTTCCACTTGAACCTACCAGAGGGAGCTGAAGTTTCCTTACAGTTAGAATATTCTGAAATGCAGAGAATGTGATGGGGGGCGGTGGGCGAAGGCATCGTGGGCTTGTAGGTTGTCTGCCAACTTGGTGCTAATTGTAACAAACGTGAGGAGAAGCAAGTCGCCCATTTGCCTCCCTCAGTCCTGCCTCCCGCACCCCATCCACTCACTCAGTGGNCCTCTGCCCCCTCAGGACCACTTTCTAGGCTCTAGACATATTCGCACAAGGGTCCCCACAGAGGCGCAAAGCAGTCTGAGCTGGGGACCTGCATGGCGTCCCCAGAGGCCCGGAGCCTAGGCGATAACAGCACGGGAGGAGGCAGCCAGCAACTCTNGTCCTTCCACCCATGCAGAGCCTCTGAGGAGCCCGNAAGAACCCAGAGTCGCCGCTGATTGGTTCCTCGNANGGCTTTCGCACCGCCCCTTCGCACCACNGCGGCTCGCGTCGCCTCCCGCCCACACCACCCACCACTTTAATCAAAGGCAATGATCGCCTCCTCCTGACTCTATTGTGGCTAGTGGAAGGCGGGGGGCTCTACAAGGATCCCGGGGATACAGCTAGTTAAATCCCTCCTCCAGATTCAGATCCCGGCTTTCCTTTCAGAAAAATAAGTGTTTGTTCTTTCCTCTCCTCCAGATTCCTACTCTGTCTTTTCTTCGACGAACAGCAAGTTCTATTTGCACAGAGCTCCTTCCCACCTCAGACTCCACTCAGTGCACGCTGGTCCCTCCATCCCAGAAACTCCATGCCCCCCGCCTCTTCTGCACTGATGCTCTATTGGTGAAAAAAACAAACAAACAAAAAACTAACAAACAAAAAAACAGTAGCAAATGCGAGACTCGACCATGAAATGTCAAACACGGTGGTTTGGTGGTCGCTGCTGCTAGAACCTCATGGTGAGCCTGCTGCATGTAATAAAAGTTTCCTGGCCATATCCTATGCACTGCACATCTGTCTTCCCCGTTCTTCAGTTTCACTGCCATGTTCTTCCACTTTCTTCTTCCTGCTCCTGAATCCTAGTTTCCTGTGCATGGCCTTGTCCTGATCCATCCCTTATTATAAGGAGACTGACTTATTAGAAAAATGTCTCAGGCTACATAGGATGCCAATTCATAAATTCAGAGTTGTATGTGACAGGATTAGTGGGTCCTCCACATGCCTAATAGATGTGATGAAAACGGGGCGTGAATCTCCAAGGAACTGGGGAAAAAAAAAACAATTTTCATGTAAATCCTCAGTTGCTAGGAACCTGAAGGCACTTAAGATTTCAACAAAAGTTTGCTCTGCCCCAGCTATGGAGCAGACATATCCTAGCACTGTATGACTAGACAAGACACACGGGTCCCAGATCCCAGGGAGCTTACATTCAATGGAAGGCACAATGAATCAATAAAACTAGAATGTACTAGCATGGGTTTACAGACAAGCAGGCCCTCTCTGCAGAGAAATTATTAGAAACCCGAAACGGAGACCTATGAATAAAAGAGCAGACTGGTAGATGTATGAACAAATGTGCAGGTCCTAAGGCAAGAAAGAACTTAGGAAACAAAAGGTCATTGTGGACAGAAAGAAATTACCAAGGAAGAAGATCACGGTGGGTGATACACGGTGGGTGGATCATACAGGGCCCCTTGTGGGGGGGGGTTCGTTTTATTTGGGGTGCAATGGGAAGTACTGAAGGACGTGCGGCAATATAGAATGATTGTGTTGGGGAGGGTGTTGTTTACTTGTTTGCCTTTGTTGTTGTTTGAAATGATGTCACACTGAAGCCCAGGCTGGCCACAAAGTCATAGCAACCCTCCTGCCTCAACCTCCCAAGTTTTTGGATTACAGGCATGAGGCACTATGCTCTGTTTCATTTTGTTTAACTTTTTAAATGTTTTGTTATTTATTTGTTTGTTTGTTTAGTAGGGGGCACATGTNTGAGGTCAGAAGGCAATTTAGAATTGGTTGTCTCCATCTATTGTTTGGATCACCAAGCACAGGTCACCATGTTTGGTGGCAAGCACCTTTACCCACTGAGCCATCTCACTAGCCCTGCTACAGGGTTTTAAAAGATTACAGGAATTATTGGTATCAGGGTACTGCCATGGCAGGCATCACAAGNAGTGCTGGCTTAGACTAGAGAGCATGCTGAGAAGATCTTGGAATTGGCTTATGTTTTCAGAGGGAGTAGAGCAAGGATATGAGCAGAGAAGGGTTTCAACAATGTCCCCTAGGCCTGTGNCCTCAATAACTGGACAGGTGTTAATATCATGTACTAGAATAGAGTCTGAGTTCATTTATCTCCCCTCTGAATGTGAAGCCTGGAACTTTCTATGTGCCCCTCTTATTACCTAGTCATGTCCTCCTCATCTAACTATCTCCACTGTAAACACTGCTGAAAGAACCAGCTCTGCAGGCAGCCACATTTTGCTTCCCAGGGCTGCCACACTGCAATGAGTGGTACTGGCTTCCCCAAAACTACAAAAAAGCCCCAGAGAGCCCAANAGCCACCTGTAAACAAAATATTGCCTCAGTAAACCACTGGAAGCTGGCTCCATATGAGATGCAAGCTAGGATTGAACTGTAGAATCTCTTGTCTCAAGACAAACCAGCCACGTGGTTCAGCCACAGGGTCCAGTAACAGGCTGTGTCTCTGTGTTCATGAAACAGTAGCCAACTTGGTAACTTATTGCTTTGTCCCCCCCACACACACACACACACACTCCCATATTTTCACTACTTGGGATCACA
Source organism: Neotoma lepida (assembly GCA_001675575.1). Classification (NCBI taxonomy): domain Eukaryota; kingdom Metazoa; phylum Chordata; class Mammalia; order Rodentia; family Cricetidae; genus Neotoma; species Neotoma lepida. Next base: position 21,196 of record LZPO01097681.1, read on the forward strand.
GCATCCACTAAATTTTTAACACTTGGGTCCTGTCTCTGATAATGTTTCATGGGGACCTTTGCTGAGGCTAGGGAATCAAAGCTTGTTTGAGGCATGTTAAGATTGAAATGACCGTGAAATGTGTATGTTGAGTATACACAAGTCAGAGAGGTGGGGCTAGGTAGAGGGTTTCTCATCAGCAATGATGACATTTGGGCTGGACACTTTTCCGNTCTTGAAGACTGCCCTATGGATTTTAAAGTGTTCAGCATCNCTCTCCCTGCAAGACACCAGCAGCACTTATCCCCAGCTGTCTCAACCCAAACTATCTCCATCCATTGTCAAGGTCANCTTCAGTTGACAACCATGGAAATAGATGGTCCTTAGGGATNGCCCTTGAGCTTGAGCATAGAAAGAGAGGAAATGTGCTTGAATCTTGTGCTCCAGGATGCTCTAATGCCAGGAGACCAGTTTAAAAAAAAAAAGCCAGCAAATAGTCCGAAAGTAACTGGGCAGTGTAAGCAAGGAGAACGTGGGATTTCTGAAGTTGGATGAAAATCTATGTTTCAAAAGGAGTGGGACCAACCAAGTGCTGTGTGCTGCTAATAGGGGAAGTAGAATGAGGAACTTGGAATTCACTGCCAGCTTTAGAGATNTACAGTCAAAAAGAAATAGAGGGAGAGACGATACAGGTAAAAACGACTCTGAGTTTTGGATGTCAAGAGAAACAGAAGGGTGGGGTAGCCGGCTGAAGGAAAATGGAGGGTAACAAGCCNTTAGAAAAAGATGAGCACTGTTCCAATACATTTGTATGCTAATGGGAGTGATTCAGTAGAAAAGGGAAGACTGTTGATGCAGGAGAGAAAAATTAGAGCGTGTAATTGAGAAGGAAGAGGGAGAGGAGGATTGAAGATGAAAATACAGATTGGCCTTGGGAGAGGACAGTTATTCTACAGAAAAGGAGGGAAGGAGGGGCATGGAGGAGGGGCTGGGGAGGTGCACAGTAGAGATAGGTAATTGAATGGATGTGGTTGTAGGCATTTTTGGATATCACTCCCACCATCAGAAGAAATCTTCTCAGGAAGCAANTACTATTCACCTAGGAGAATAAAAGGGACCATATGAGGGGTGAGGGAAGCAATGCCAGGGGCTCACTGTGGTGAGGGCTGGTGCAGTGAAGCAATCAGTCCATGCTTGTTTGACAGGAACTTGGATGTGAGTTGACATAGAATTAGTCCTGATGATCTTTTATGAAAAGATGTGTAACTAGTTCTAAATATAGCTTCCTTCTTGGGTTGTTTTCCTAAATGTCACAAAGTGGCAGTAAAGAAGTTGTCTTACCAGGAAGGGGTGTCCATAAAGACTCACCCCAACCCTGCTGAGGGCAGTGCCACAGCAAGGGAATCACCAGGTGCTTTGGGCTTCATCTGTCTGCACAGTGTTGGGAAGTACCTCTAGATAGGGCCAAGGTGGAACTGTAAACTCAGTTATATAGAATTACTAGGGGTCAAAAAGAAAAGCTTGGAAGCCTCTGAGGCTAAGATGGCAGGGAGCAACATGTCTGGTCACAGCAATCCTAGATTTTTCCCTTTTGCTAGCATTTGTGATTGTGTTGTTGAAGGCCCTCAAGTCCCATGGGCCATGAAGGAAAGCTACTTGTGGAGGCGAGGTTTCATTTGGTTTATAGATTATAATCTATCATCAAGGGAAGCCAAGGCAGGAACTCAAGGCAGGAGTTTGAAGCAGAAAGCATGGAGGTTTGCTGCTTCTTGGCTTGTTCCCTCTGGCATGCTCAGCCACTGTTCTTACATAACTCAGGCCCAACTGTTCAGAGATGACACCACCCACAGTGGGCTGTGGCCCTTCANATCAATCAGCAATCAGGAAAGTGCTCCCACAGACATGGCCACAGGTCAGTCTGATGAAGGCAAGTCTTCAGTTGAAGTTCTTTCCAGGCATGTCAAATTGACAACCAACATCGGCCACCATAGTTACCTAAACATTTAACATTTCAATCCCTTGTTTACCAATAAGGAAATGAAATGCAATGCCTGTATCAGAGGCTATTGTGAGAAATCAAATTCTGATCAGTGCCAGATGACAAGTTCATGCTCACCAAAACACCATCTTCCAAAACAAGAAGTCCAATAGCTCAGGAAAAGCAGTACTTTAAAGGAACCTCTAATTTATACTCACCAGCTTGAAACATTTCCTAGATAGTCAAGAACCAGAAGAAAAAGACAATGCTATCCTTGTCATCAGGAGCTGTTACAGGTACTCTTAACATTCAACCACCTCCTAATAAGTGATACAGGACTATTTCAACATATGCTAAATATGTGAAGCTGTTATTTATAAACATGTATATGTTTATAAACATATATTTATAATTAGTTGTACATTTCTTATGTGATATAGACGTAAGTGCATGTGTGACAGCACTGGGCAACTGTGATCTTTTAGAAGGAGATGAAATGAATCCTATGTTAAGTCTGTGTTTCTTCCTACTGGCACTTTCCAGAAACCATACAGAGAGAAAGAACCCAAGCAAAGCCTGCAGATCTCACTGAGCCTGAGACTGGTCTCTGCTGAGGCAAAGATGATCAAAAATCATGAGGGGAAACACTAGAGAAGAAGAAGCAACAAAGAGGAAAGATCACCAAGCACCTGCAGGGCTCCCCCTTTAATTCTGCTGCTCAATGATAACTGCACGGTGTGAGCTCAAAGTCTAGGGGGCAGAGTTCCTTCATCTTCTAAAAGGAGCCAATGCAGTTTTCTATTGGGGAACTCACAGGAGACTCTGTACAGTTACAAAAGCTGTTTGACAAAATTCAAGCACGCATTCATGATAAAACAAAGCAAAGGAAGCCTTTCCAGGATGAGAAAGAACTTCCTCAACCTGATTAATGACAGCTACAAAACAACCAACAGCAAATACCACACTTGAAAAGGCTGAATGCTTTCTCTCTGGAACAAGGTGTGAATATGTTCCCACTGCTTACTTAACAGTGCATTAGTGGTCCTAGACAGTGCAACAAAAAGAAATAAAAGACATATGGGCTGGAAAGGAAGAAGGAAAATTGCAGTTATTTGGAGATAGCATGATTGTAGATGTGGGAAATCCCACGGAATATGCATTAAAAATCTACCGCAACTATTAAGTGAATTTAGTAAGCCTACAGATTCAAGATAAAAATGTAAAAATCAATATATCTTTACCCTTTATAATAAAACAAAAACATATAAAATAGATTCATGTAATAATTTGTGTTACATATAAGACCTGTGCATGCACAATTATANNGCATCCTTGAGATAAATGAAGGAAGATCTACCATGGAAAGATATACCATGATCATGGACTGGAGGAGTCAATCCTGTGAGACTGTAAATCTTCCCAAACTGATCAGAATGCTCAACATAATCTCATATTGGTTCTAAAATCAGCTTGAACTTATGAGAAAACACAAAGGGACTAAAACAGCTTTTAAAGTCCCCCAAAGAACTGGATTTCAGGATTACATTACCGTGTGCTGTGTCAATGTTAGTATAAGGAAAGACATACAGCTTCATAGAAGTCCAGAAGTCAACTCATTCCCATATGCTNAATAGATCTGACTCAATGGGGAAAATATAATTTTCTCAACAAATGGATCCAAGATAACTGGATATCTATAAATCTTCACACTTATCTTATGCCTTCAAAACTGTACAACTTTCCAGAAGAAAATGAGAAAATCCTTACAACTTGCACAAAAGATACAAGCCATGAAAAGAAAAACTGAGACATCAAGCTTAGTAAAAATCAAAAGTTAAAACTTTGTGCT